>APFE031663914.1:46290-65783 GCA_000404065.3 Pinus taeda | reverse complement strand
GTGATTTCGAATGCATAGGTGATCATCCTTAGTCAACATAGACTAGAAGGTGGATGTCTGGAGATACATGATGGTATCATCGTACCATGGGTTGAGGGTGCTAATCAGGAAAAGAGTCTTGTCCAGAAGCTACTGAGTGGCGCCAACAGGAAGAGATGCAGAAGGAAGGGAGCAAATCAAGTTGGAAAAAGCCAGTGATTTGTTTGATTTGGTAGTCATGAACATCAAATAGAACTCTTGTAGGATGAAAATCCATTTAGAATACTTTCCCCCTAGCAACTGACGAGTCAGGATGTAGGTCATGGGGTTGCATTCGGAAATCACAGTGGTAGTGCGTAGGAGAATGTAGTGTTGAAAGAGTTGAACAACCTAGACAACAACCAAATCCAACTTCTCGACATGAGCATAACACGTCTCAGTGTCGAGGATATTGAGACTGAGGTAGTAAACAACATGTTCATTGCCTCCATCATCGTATTGTACCAACACCATGGTGATGGTGCTAGAGGCTGCGGCTAGATAAAGGAAGTAATATTGATGATAATTTAGGGGATGCAAAAATGGAGCTTCTTTGTCATCGACACAATATTCGACACCCAATCTATAAGAGGGATTGGATAAATGAATCCAGATTTGAGAAGTTTTTCAACTTCACCCTTAATGGTGGCTGCTTTTCTAGGGTGCACTAGGCGGAGCCATTGGCGAACAGGATTCGCATGAGGATAAGTTGGTATTTTGTGCATGACTATACTTGGGTCAATGCCGGGAATTTCTTCATATGACCATGCAAAGACATCCCGAAACTCTTGGAACAGATGAGTATAGAGCTTGATCTCTTTTGGAGAACAAGTTACCCCGATATGGATATTTTCAATGAAATCAGGCTTGATAGAAATATCAATTGGTATCATTTGGGTAATGTTACCCATGTTCCCTTCTGACCTAAATTCATGAGTCATGATCAGTGTCTGAAGTGGTAGGGAGGGGAACTGAGAAGAGAACTCCTCAAGACAAGTAGACAAGACCACTGGGCTAGGCAAGAATGAGGAACGATGATGAGTATCGTTCCAAGGTACTTCTTCTAGATACATTACTTCCATGATACTCTCGTCAGAAAAAAAATTCTTGGCTAAGGGATCGAGAGATTCCGAAGCACCAAGCCACAGGGATTGAGAATACGCATCAAGCGAGGTTTTCAAAACAAGATAATCAGAGGACACCGAAGGCGAAGCCAAAACAATTTCCACATAATTAATTTCGGCGAGACTTAACGACATTACCTCTTCCCATCTGTCAAAAATATCTAGAGAGGGAATGACGTAAGGATTAGTGTTGACCAAAATCATCTTAACAAATGAAACATGAGGAGGTGGGGGTGGAAAGATAACCATCAGAGCAAGATATTTAAAGAGTCTTGCCCCTACACTCTCATAAGGAGCACCGATGTGCTTGACATACGAAACATTTCCATCCAAGGAGGAAGAGACAAAGAAGGACAGTTGGTCAATGGTGACTATCTTCCCTTGATGGGGAAAATGAATCACATGGAACAAGGGGGAGGCTACAACATGCATGGCATGGGTCCAAATCCGTCCAAGTAGAATATTATAATTGAGATTAACTTCAACGATCTCCTCTTCGACGTGCACTGTATTTCCCTTCAAAGTAATGGCAAGGTTGGGTAAGATACTGAATGGTAGTGAATCATGCCCGTTAAAAGCTTCCAACGTGTTAGGGGACTGGTTCAGAGTAGGAGAACCAATTTCCTTCCAACAAGAAATAGACATGATGCAAGTGGAAGCACCTTCACCGATGACGATTTTGTGAATGGTTTTCTCATTGATGATGACCTGAATGAGAAAGGAAATTTGATGAGGCAAACGTGGAATGTGGTTTTCCAAGTAAAAAAAATAAGATTAGAATCAGTAGGATCAATACCCCCAATAGTTGACAATAATGATTTCTACTAACAAGGACAACTTTGAAGGACCTCGAGAGCAGACATAGCTGATGGCACTTGAGCCAAATCCTCAAAAATGTTATAATGCTGAGTGGCTCGAGCATTTGGGTTGTACGAGGACTTTTGTAGCACACCTCGAGAAGATGATTGAATGGCGGAGTTAGGATTAGGTCGCTCTATAGGGAGAGGACTAGAACTTGAAGGGGTAGAAGAAGAAGGGGCACCTTCTTTTTCTTTCCCTGCTGTCGGAGTAGGAGTTTGATAATCTTTTGTTCTAGTATCCATGTTAATCGGTGTACTCATCATGAAAACTTGTGATCCCAAGGAAGTAGATGACTGAGGCTGGTCTACCATTTGGGTCTGCTGGGATGGAAAGGGCTCTTTCAGGACAATTGGGGTCCCTTTGAGCAACTGACTAACCTCAAATATTCAGGGAAAATCCTTAGTATAGAGATCTTCCTCACAAATGAGGCATGGATACGTAGGATTCCATTGGGACGCATCACCAATAGACAACTTAGGAGGACCCTGTTTTGGGGCATCGGATTTACCCTTACCTTTGCCTTTCTTCTTACCTTTCGAGGATTTTTCCGCTGTAGTAGAATGAACATCGTGGACCCCTGAGGTTTTACCAGGGCCATGTGGCTTTTGAGATGGACTATTGGAAACAGTGTTTGAGGCCGGATTCTGTTTGGAAGAATATTTTGCAGAGGCTTGGGACATTTAACCAATTACTCCACCAATAGGAGGTGTAGCCTGTGACTTCGATGCCATTGGATCGGATGATGGCCTCAGAGCATCAGGTAATAACTCATACAAAGTGCCAGACTGAGAGTAAACAAGATCTAAGTATTGGGCATGAGAAATGGCTTGCTCCTCCATGACACACCCACACATAGCAATATCACAAGCAATTGGAATGAAGAATGATTTGGTGAACCATTTGGTCAGTAGTTGATCAACAATATCGAATTTGATTAGGTGATGCCTACGTCTCCATTCATGGATGTGATCAGAGATGTGGGTTGCAGTATATTGCTTGAGTGATGTAAGCAAATAGGTGTCGGTTTCGTAGCAAATCAAAAATTGGAAATGTGTGAGGAAATCCATGGCTAAAGAGTTGAAGTCATAATAAGTACTTTGAGGGAGCTTCATGTACCAATTGGTTGCAGTGCCTATGAGAGTTCATTGGAAAAGACGGAGACGAATAGAATTGTCAACGTAGGAATTCGAAGAGCACCAAAGGTGATATGTCATCACATGGGCTTGAGGATCTTCTTTCGCTTTCCCATTGAACTTCAAGAAATCGCTCGGGATCTTAGATAGGACCAGAGGCCAGTAGGGCGAATGAAGAATTATATCATTCGCGAGTCAAGACACATCTGACAACTCTAGTGTAGACAAGAATGACAATTAAGTATTGAAAGGCATTGGAGGTCAATAAGTGGGTCCAACTGGAGGAGCCCTTCCCTGCTGGTAAGGATTTTGTCCCCATAGTGGAGGGTTTTGTCCATAGGGCATTTGATTTGTCCCCCACTGTAGGTTACCTTTCCCATAGGAAGAATTCTGACCTTGAAAGCCTTGAAATTGTCCAACCATAGGATGTTGATAAGCAACATATGGGTTAAAAGGCTACTGAGCCTGTTAACCTTGGACATATGGTTTTTTCACTTGTTGTCTATGGACATACAAGTTTTGAACATGTTGGCCCTGGACATAAGGATTTTGGACCTACTGTCCTTGGACAAAAGGATTTGAACTTGTTTCCCTTAGACATGAGGATTTTGGGCCTGCTACTACAAGGCTTGACCATGACCTTATCCTTGTAAAGGTTTCCCTTGTTGATATGTATATAGGGGTTGCTGCTACCTGGGTTGGCCTTACTGCTACGAAGGTTGACCTTGTAGCTGTAAAAGCTGTCCCTATGACTACAGAGGTTGGCGTTGTGAAGACATAGGTTGGGAGGTTTGCTGAACATACTACATTTGCAACTACATGGTTTACTGCAACTGTTGCGAGGGTTGCCCCTGTGACTATTTTAGTGGTCCTTACTACTACATCATCGGCCCCTGCTGCTGCATGGATGGTCCTTGCTGCAACAAAGGTTTCCCTTGTTGCTGCAAAGGTTGTCCTTACTACTGTAAGGGTACTTGGACAGTTCCTAGATTGAAACCTTGAAAATTTCCGAAGTGTATCTAGCCATAGCCACCATGAATGGTGGTTAGACCAGGCTGAACGTACTGTCTAGGCTCAAGGACATAACGTGGATTTACCATTCCTTGGGAACCATAGGGAACATAAGGAGTTTGGTATTGAACTTGAGCCTCATAAGGGTACTGATACTAGAATTTTCTTGACCCATACGGACCAACGAGATTTTGGACCTGTTGGTACTGGACATTGCTTAATCCAGTAGGACCAGCTGGGTTTTGAATAGCACCAGAAGAAGGCTGGTTCACCCCAACCATTTGATCATGTGAGCTACTCATATCAATTGTGACCAACACCATAGAGAGATTCAGATTCTGCTCTCCAGATGATGGCACAACCTATGCACTTACTGGAGGGACCAAAGGACTGTTAGAAGCAGGACTTGAGACCGTCGGTTGCACCAGAGGGGTGACTTGGACTGACGAGACAATAGGGTTCGTAATGGTGGGTTTCAGCAGGACTGAAGTAACTATAGAAGTCATTGTTTGGTTGGGGGTCGAGTTCCAAATGAATGGACCTATGGTAGGCATAGTGCTAGACGCCCAAACATGATTATGATAAAGTGAAGAGGCACCAGGTGTACCTGAGACCACTGTGCCAAAGTCACATAATTAGGAGGTAAGTCCCAATAAACACTGATGGGAATGCTTCCCGTGTAGGGGAAACCTTTAGGAGGAAACTATTATTCTTCCTCTTCGACAGTGTGTGGAGTGGAAACCTTCGAGTGACACGGAGAGGGGACTGGAAATTTGCCTTCGGGTTCCATGGGTGGAAAGAAGCGACGACGAACGACCAAAGATGTTCGAGGGTATAATTCCAAAGGAATACCTGGCTGATCGTACAGACTGTATGGATGCTACGGTGAGATCACAACATGGTCGAACAAAGGATTCAGAGGATAAACAACTAGTCCAAGCTGATCGCCAGTAGTCGGATGAATCTTGGGAGTCTGGATAGGGTTATCTGGAGACTCTAGGCCAATATCAGAAAGTGACCTAGTATCTGAGGGAGGTGAAGGATGAGATGACAAAGGTTGAACACTCAGAATAAGTCCAAGTTTAGCACCTTGGTCCTCAAGTGACTACAGTAATTCAGGAAATGGCTCCTCAGACAATCTTTCAGATGGAGGAGAGGAAGAGGAGCTAGGTGAATTAGATGGTTCAACCACGATGGCTTCATCTCAAATAACAGGAAAAGAGAGATAAATTCCAAGGCTTTAAATGTAATTTGAAAGGAATACTCACGATTTGGTCTTGAAAAGATTAATAGGGATGTTATGAGATCGTGGGCAATAATTTTTTAAGACGCATAAACAAACTGGTGCTCTTTCATGTTTTAAGAGTCAAGAAAGAAGCAAAGGTGACCCTATCACTTTCGATTTGAAGCGATCTCGAAAGGACAATTGCTCGGATGATATTTTAAGATTAAAGAGTCAAAAAGATAAAATGACTACATAAGATGATCTAGGTAAAAATGATTACCAGGTAACTGTGAACTACAAAATACCTCCCAGCAAACCGAGAAGTACGGGCAGGTGATCTCCCCGAATGCTATGTTTGGTGTATCATGTTTACAAGGTAGCAAACTCAGCTTCGTATGGATAAAGGATTGCAACCTAGTGGGGTCTCCCTTTTTATACTCAATGGTACGAGGAGCACAAGTCCATACTAGCGCTGCCTAGTGTGGAAGCGAACTTAAAGACACTTGAAAATGTCTCTAGCCTAGACCTTCTAGATGTGATCGTTAGGTTTCAAATGTGCCTTAGGTTAAGTGAGTTCATTTTAAATTTTATCTTGAATTATGTCGCGGTTTTCAGGCCTTAGCGATGTGACTCGAAAATCCTATATGCAGCTAAATGAGACAAGACTCTTTCAATTTGATGAATTGTTTACACTAGAGAGGGTAGAAAACACAATCAAATGCAAACAACCAAGAAACTGAAAGCAAAATGATTTTTTCACTACTTTACTCTTTGAAAACAAAATAATGAAAAAACACTTCCAATTCCTATTTTCCTAACAAGTGCACTTCAAGCAATCCTTTCAAAAGTAAAGAGAATTCTTTTTCTTTTCAAATGAAAATGCAACTCTAGTCTTCAATGATGCTAACTAATGTAACATATTGATGCAACAAACTAGAATTTTGTACTTCTCATGAAATGAAAAAAAGGAATTATTTTTTTGTAAAACACTTCAATGAATTTTTTTTCAAGACAATCAATCCTGAGACAGATGAAAAAACACAAAAATAACTTCTTCCAAACTAATGATGCAATGACTCTACCAAAAAGCGAGACAAGCAATGTGATTTGTGTCGAAAAGAGATGTTTAAACAAACAAACGAAACTTTTCAAACTTGAATGATGGAGATCAAAGCAATAAGAGGACTACAAACAAAATGAAAGGAGTAAATTCACCAACAACTTGACTCACTGAGTTCAAAATTAGCTGAATGGATGAAAACCTAGATGTCCTAGAGCCACTAACCATCTAGAGACTTAAGAAATCAAGCAAAAGAAGGCAAACCAACAAGCACATAAACCAAGCAAAATCAAGCTTTCCAATCAGGGAGAAATAGTCTAAAACAAGGTAAGAGGCAGAAATAAGGAGAGCAAGGCACACTGGTTGAGATTTGGGGTAAACCGTAATCTCCACCTACAGGCATTGGTATGAATTAACTGACAACAACGCCAGAAGGGGGTCGACGCGATGTTTTTGAGAAACTCAATCTAATTAGCGTGACTGTTTTAGAAAAAACCGCACCGGTTGAGGATTCAAAGGAAAAAATAAAAATTTCCTCAGGTAAAAACCATACTTTCTACTGTAAATTTCAGACTCAGAGTAGTGAACTAGGCAAAGCAGAGAACACTAGAGGGAAATGGTGATACTAGAAAAGTTCACACAAAACCATGAAATTACAATAAATTAAACAGAAGGATTGGTTCCCTAGCGGAGTCACCAATTTGTGATGTAGGTAAATTCTAAGTGCGAACACAAACAATTCCTCTAGCTTGAGAGAGCGGGTCTAGTCACAAGTAGAAAATCTACAGAAGATTTCCTTAAGCTAGAATCAATTAAGAGGGCCTACCTCTTAGAACGCTATTTCACTTGGTGATGATCCTGCTTCCTCGCTCCAGCTATCTTCGTTTCCTTCCTTCGAACACCTAAAACAAGCAAACTGTTAGGCCCCTATCATACTAGTGTAACCCCTTATTTTTATTAGTACAACCCACTTATTAATATTGTTGTGCCCCTATTGTCCCCATATTGTTATTACTGGGCCCCATAGAATCCCTCTATTGTTATTTTTATGGCTTTATATTATTATTGTTAGGTCGGCTTGGTTATATTGTGACTCCTTAGACTCCTATATATAGAAAGGAGGTTTTATCATTTGAATCATCCAAGAATTGTTCATTTATGTAATGTAAAGGAGGTTGCCCCCTCGAAGAGGCTGAATTCTAAGGCGTTGATCTATCTTTTCTTGAGCTGGTTCATAACACAAACAACAACAAACAACAAACATAATAGCATACAATATTGTATTCAACCTACTTAATAGGTCAAGAAACATTAAGACATAAAGATGTAAAATGACACTTCATGTAGGAAATTAATCGATAGTTGCATTTATATAAATCAAAAAGAGATTACAACCGGTGCCTTGACATTGTTGGTATCCTCTGACATATCCAATTTCCCACACTTCCGCTAGCACTTCATGGACAACCCCAACAGTAGAGGTTTTAAGGCCTCTTTCCCTCTAGTTTGAAATCACACCAAAGAACACTATTGTCCCTCAAACATACACTAGAAAAATTCAAACTATAGATGTCTGGCTGATTATTCTAACTCCAAACTAAAAACTATCTTTTGCTTGGGAAAAAGAGAGGTTTTTATAGCTTGGATGGATTGGAGATGGTTCCTCTTCTCATGGGAGAAGGCCTTATCTCTTGGATTAGTTCCATCCTAATAGGGGAAAGGAACCCAAACTGACCTCCTCGACTCGATCCGACCTAATCGTTTACCAGACTTCCGTTACGAAGCTTCTAAAGCTAGTAGCTTCAACTCCATATTTAAAAATCTTTGTAAAAGAGGATCAGTGTGACTAAGAAAGGGCTCAGTTGATCCGATCGACGCTAGGGACAGTTGTAATCCCTGCATGTCAATGCGAGGAGGACATAGGTCATTAACGCTAGTCTTGTAAACTGGGATAAAAAAAATAGTTTTGGGAAATGATGCAAAAGGGCATTGTTCTGCTCATGAAGAGGGACATAATGGGAGTTTCTTCATGACATGAAAGCATGTGGGGTTCACTGTAGAGGTCCTCCAGGATCGTGGACGGGGAGTACAGGGACAGTGACAAAATGTTGTGGCAACAATGGCCTCTACTTCCTGTAGGTCTGACCTTGTGACAAGGCTCCTAACATAAGTGATGGGATATTTGGGAGAGGCTTATTCTGATGATCCTTCTCCTTGATTTTTCTCTAGAGGAGTTGCTTTTTCTTGGTGAATCTTCAATGACAATTGGAGTTTTGGTGGGGGTTTGAGGTCTCCCTTGTCTAATCCTAGCGATCTTTCTTGTCTTGAAGTATAGTGGGGTTTGTCCTTGCCTCTTCCCCTTTGATTAGATAGGTGTACTTAGGGTAGTAAGAGCAGCTGCTGCCTCTTTCTCTATGGCCTCTGGAGATACCCTTGGTGATTCTTCTCCTTCTCTTCCTTGAGCTGCAATCTTTGGCTCATCCTTTTGTCCTTTTCCCTCTTATCAATTTTCCTTCTCATTTTCTTCTTTGCCTCCACCTTCTTCTTCTTCTTCTTCCTCTATTTCTTCACTCTGCCCATATGTCTCTTCTTTTGTTTCTTCCTCTATCTCTTATTCATTCTCCTCCTCTATTTCTTCTTCTTTTTCCTCCTGTGTTTCTTCTTCATTTTCACTAGAAGTGGGGCTTTTGTCATATTCGAGAGCTTGAATTTCTCCTCCTGCCGGCATGTCTCTGAAGGTTGTCCATGTAATAGGGAGTCTTAGGTTTTTTAGAGAATCCTCAAGGATGAGTTTGATCAACCCATGATGGGATATGTTTTGATGTTTTCCCTCCTACACTTTGATGCTCATATATATCATTGACTGTAGAGGGAAATAGGGTATACTTAATCTGTTTTGAGGAGGTGTGTTCTCTCAAAATCTCAGTTCTTGGAGGAGTTTGAAGTGGTAACCATACACCACAATGTATCTACCTTCACATGATATGTATTTAATGAGGCGGTTACTGACTTCATTCCAAGGGTATGGAATGCTTTGCATTCTGACCCCATTTTTGTCCTCCATTGGCTCCTCCCCTTCCAAAAAGAATCTTTTCTTTTCATGGGTGCTGTTACCCTTGTCTTATTTTCTCCATGATAACCCTAAAGGGAGTGTATTGATTCTACTTATACCTTTCAGGGTAATTACTACTGATAAGCCTTTCACAACAACATTGGAATTGGTCCTAGTGAGGGGTATGAGTGAGAGGGAAAATTCTCTGGCCACATCATAATAATATCTTATCATCATCTCAAAGAACCCCATCCATTGGTGTCTTGTGAAAATTTCCACTACAAGAGGATGCTGGTGGATTCTTGTTGTGTTTGTGGGTTCTCTCTTGTTGAAACCTCCTGTCATCTTTCCTTGGTAATTGTGGAGGCTTGTGAGGATATAATTTAATAATTCTGGTAGGTGAGGGAGGTATAAATGTTAACTTTTAGTGAAATTCAATACAACTCTCCTATACTTCAATTTCCTTAATAAAATTGAGTATTTTTTTCTTCTTTCAAATGGAAAACATGGAAGGTATAGCTCCTACCTTACTTTTTATGTTCTGGTGGGGATAACATTTGATTTAATCTCCCTTAGTGACCACTGACAGTCTTGTAGATTGATTTCTTTGTATCCTATAGGCTTCCTGTAGGTTTCTTGTAGGTCTCCTGCACTATAGATGTTGGTTGTCTCCTGTAGGTGCTACTTTAGGAAGGCCAAGAGAAACCTCTTAGTTTGATGAATTTTTGAAATTGCTAATGCTCTCTTTGTATGGGAATCAATGTTTTATTTCCATATATGGCTGATCATGTGGGGTGGTGTGCTGGCTGTCTAAGTACAAGCACCTCCTTTTGAACCGTTGGTGCCACTATCAATCCATCATTCCACCTCACCTCATAATCATCTCCCACTCCTTTCCTCCGTAACTTAACCATTTTTGGCTTTATTCCATTTTTCTTCTGATTTGAATTTTTCCACGTGTGGAGTGGTCTAACTATTTTTTTCTCGTCAACTGGCAGAAGGTGGCCAAGTTAACTAGCCACCTTTACTTATAAAATCAACTCTCACATAATCCTACAGTTTTGATCATATCTTACTAACGAGAGAGAATGAGTAAGATGACATACCTATGGGTAAGATGCTTTGATGATGATGCATGTGGAGAGTGATGCTTCTTTGCTGTGTTTTTGCTGCATATTATTATGTGTATTTGCCTCTTTTGAAGCTTGTTTCTTTTGATGTCCAGGTGTTGGAGAGTTATGCTGGTGATCTTGTTGCTACTGCTGAGCTTTGGAGGAGGCTTCCTCATCCTTGGAATCTTGATGCTGAAGATGGCTGCAAACTGTGAGGTTTCCTTTGTGGGAAAGGCTACTATAGGATTTCCTACAAGAAACCTATAGGATGTCCTGTAGCTTCCTCTCCCCTAAAATTTCATACTTTTTCTCAACTCTGAAGCATGAGGGATGTTGAAATGAGTGGATAAGGGTTATAGGGAATGGTAGGTGAGGTATGTTGTCTCTAGTTATTGTTCCTCTTTCCCTCTTCTCTCTCTCTTCTGTTTGTTTTTTCTTTTTTCTTTTGTAATATGATTTTTCTTTTTGAATTGATTTCTTTGATGGATGCAGGGGTGAAATGGTGATGAAAGGAATGGCTAAGATGTGGTGGAGAGAATGGTTTTTTATCCAAACACAGGCTTTTCATCCCCTTGGTCTCTAACTACCTTTCTTGGGATTTTCAAGGCCACTATAATTTCTACAGGAAACTCTTGTAGGTTTATAGGGAATCCTGTAGAAAACACAGAGCTTGTGTAAGATGAGCTGGAGGGGTTCATAAGTGGAAGAATAGGTGAATAATGAAAGATATGAGATGGATGGATTGAAACATGGCTCTTGTAGGTCCTTTTGCCCCTCTCATGTTGTGTTTATCTTCCTCCTGCTGACCTGCAAAACAAAATTTCCATTTTTTTGTATCTTTCTTTCTTTTTTATTTTATTTTTGCAAAACAACTAGTCTGCCTCCAAGGAGGTTTTCATCCTAGTTTCCTGCGCTAGGTGCCTCAAAAGAGGTTTTCACCTAGAGATCTTCTTATTTTCTTCTCTTTTTTTGTTTTTAAAACACCCTTGGGCCACCTCAAGAGGTTTTCAACCCAACAGTGGGACTCAAGTGCCTCATGGAGGTTTTCATCCTAGTCTCTTTATTTATTTATTTAGTTTTACAAGCTTGGTGGGGTGGAAGTTGGGACTTTATCCACCACCATCATTGTCTTGTTGATGCTATTGATGAATTATTTCTTTGATAAGGGATTTTTGTAGATCTTTAATCTATACCGATTGACAAGTAAAGGGATAGTCTCTGCATCATTGGTTTTTATTTGTACAACACCATTATCATGACATTTTTCTAAGACATAAGGCCCTAACCATCTAGTCCTTAACTTACCTTTAAAATCCTTGTACCGAGAATCATACAACAAAGCCCAATCACATTCTTGAAACTGTTTGTCCCTTGTATTCTTGTCATGCCAAATTTTCCTTTGAACTTGAGTCAACTTTAGGTGTAGAAGGGTTTGCATCCTAAATTCATCCAACCCATTCAGCTAGAGAAATCTTTCTTGTTGTTCCCTGGTGAGATCTAGATCCAGTTGTGCTACCATTATTAAGGTGTTGTATTCAAATTCAATGGACAATAGATCTTTCTTCCCATAGAACAATTCATAAGGAGTGAACCCAGTGGCGGTATTCCAGGTGGTATTGTAGGCCTAGGTGGCCTCAACTAATTTGTTTGCCCAATCCTTTCTGCTGCTGCTAATCACTTTGGTTAGGATGCCTTCCAATGCTCTGTTGTTTACCTCCACTTGCTCATTAGCCTGTAGGTGGTAAGGAGTGGATGTTATGTGCTTGATCTTGTGTTGGATTAACAAATTCTCAATCATGTGAGATGTAAATTGACTGCCTTGATCAATGAAAAATTCTCTAGTGTACCCAAACTTATAAAACACATTTTCCCTTAAGAATTCAACCACCTTCTCTTTTGTTGCTGCTTTAATGGCCTTGGCTTCAACTCACTTGGTTAAATAGTCAGTGAACACAATGATGTACTGCTTCTGTCTGGATGGAGGGTCAATGGGCCCAATGAAATCCATGCCCCACTTGTCAAATGGCTCGAAAGTCACTTGAGGTTGCAGAGGCATTTCATCCCTTGGGGTAGGTTTCCCCATCCTTTGGCACCTATCACACTGAATGGTATACCTCCTCACATCTTGGTGAAGAGTGGGCCAGTAATAACCAACTTGTAGTACCTTGAATGTTGTTCTTTTGGCTGAAAAAGTGACCTCCACAAAGCCCATCATGACAAGTCAAAAGGATGTCAAATACTTCCTCCTCCCTGACACATCTTCTCAGAATTTGATCCGGCCCTAGCTTGAAGAGATTGCCCCCAATCCAAGTGAATGGGGCGCTCTTCCTTACGGTCTTGGTTTTTTCCTTGGAGGACAAATTTGGTGGAAACTGTACAAACACCAAGTAATTTTCTATGTCAGCAAACCATGGAGAGAGAACTGAAATGGTGAATAAGTGTTCATCTGGTAACTAATCAACAACCATTGCTTCCCCCCTGTAGGAAAAGTCACTCTGGATAAAAATTCTACAACAACATTCTCCTTGCCAGGCATATCAATAATTGTTGAATCAATCTGTTGCAAAAGTAACCATCTAATAATCTGGGCATTTACATTAGGTTTATTCATCAAGTATTTAATTGCAACGTGGTCAGTATGTACAAATGTTTGGTAACCAGTAATGTAATTCCTAAATTTATTCGATGAATGCACAACAAATAGGTGCTCTTTTTCAGTCACTGTGTAGTTCAACTCGACTTTTGACAAATTCTTACTGATGAAGTAAGTGGCATAAGGTAGCTTGTCATCTATTTGGCCCATAGCTACTCCTATGGATTTGTGAGAGACATTAGCATGTATATGGAAAGGAAGAGCCCAATTTGGGTCTCGGAGAATAGGTGCAGTAGTGAACTTATCCTTTAGGGTTTCCAAGGCTTCTTGAGAACTTTTTGACCATAAAAATTCGGAGTCTTTGGCCAATAACCAAAATAAAGGAGAAGCTAACTTGCTGAAATATTTTATAAATCTCCTATAGTATACGACTAAACCTAAAAAGCTTCTGATATCCCTCTGGTTTTACAGAGTCGGGACCATTTTGATGATGACTATCTTATTTGGGTCTACCTGCAGTCTTTCCTGGGATATTGAGTGACCTAGAACAGTTCTTGCAGTCATCAAGAACTCACATTTTTCGGTACTAAGGGATAAGTTCATTTCAATGCATTTGTTCAGCACCTTACCTAGGTTAGAGAGAGCCTTCTGGAAATCACACCCATAGGATGTAAATTCATCCATATAAACTTCTACTACATCATGGACTATCTCGGCAAAGATACTCAGGACTGCCCTCTGGAAAGTGGCAGGGGCATTGCATAGACCAAAATGAAGGACCCTATAAGCGAAATTACCCCAAGGACAGGTGAAGGTGGTTTTATCCTTGTCCTCTAAGCTAATATGGATTTGATTGTACCCGCTGAACCCATCTAAGAAAGATAAACTTTTTCCTTGCTAGGCCATCTAACACTTGGTCAATGAAAGGTAGAGGGAAATGGTGCTTCTTTGTTGCTTTGTTTAACTGTTTGTAATCGACGCAAATCCTCCACTTCCCATTTTTCTCTAGGACCAACACCAAAGGAAACACCCCACTCACTGTCCGAGATAGGGTAAATGAATCCTGCATCTAACAGCTTTTGCAATTCTTCTTTGACTATATCCTTGAGAGTTGGATTCATTCTCTTTTGGGGTTGTCGGAGTGGTTTGCAACCTTCTTTGATATAAATGTGATGAGTACACATTGAGGGGTGCACTCGCTTCATCTCCTTGTAATTATAAGAAAAGGCATCCAAATGCTTCCTTAGCATATTACATAACTCTTCTTCTTGGTGTACATAAAGGGTTGATTTTTAGAGTTCTTTCAGGGTCGAATTATATTTTCTTGACACGAGTAGGGTTTGAATTACCTAAGAATAGATCAATTGGATTGTTTCTCTTGGTTTCCTTCACTACTTTCTCTGGAGACAAGGTGTTGGGAGTTGGATTTTGGAGAATGTGTTCAATCAAATCATCTTCATCAGGCTGTCCTCCTCCCATGGCAGTTTCTAGGGTATAGAGTTGGGCAGAGTATACTTCGTCTTCTTCCTCCTCTTCTAGCCATAAAGGTAAATAATTTTCTAAATATGGTTGAGCAGGAGGGTAAAAGACTAACTTCTTGGATAGAGGCCCATTTTTTATAGTCATGTTTCTAGCCCTGCAACTGATGTAGGCATCGACAGTGGCTAACTAAGGCCTCCCAAGTATGAGAGGATAACCATTAAACTTGGCCTTAGGTTGGAGAACTAGGAAGTGTTGAAGGTCCGCCGAGGAGCCAATGGAGACCATCACATCCTCAATAATCCCCTCAGGGACCACTGTGGATCAGTCTGCAAGCTGCAAGACTGTCGTGGTCTTTCTTAATGAACCATGGAGATTCAACTTGAGCATGGTGTACTTAGTCATTACATTAATGGCAACCGCAACCCAAGATAAATCAAGGTATGTGGGACAATGGTGCCATTTATTTGCACATCTACTACAGGGCTTCTAGGGTCTAAATATTTTGGGCAAATTACTTGCCCCAACATTAAGTCGGACAACGATCCAATGACATTAATGGTAGGGGTGTCCCTTTTTCGCCTCCATGTATGTTTGAAACACTTATTTATAATTAGTTTGTTGTAAATAGGTACATCCTTAATGGCGTGGAGAAGTGGAATTTTGGCACATAGATTTTTCAAATTCACCTAAAAGCTCATTCTCTTCTAGGGTACGCTAGATTGGATGAGTTAATATTTCAGGAAAGGGCAGTGGATTCACTCTAGGCATACTTTCCTCTATTCCCTCCTCACTCTCCCTAGGTGGAGATGAAGGTTGCATGTCTAGGAGTACTCTCCCAGAACTCAAGTTGATTTCCTAAATTTCCACAGCATAAGAAGGGTAGGATGTCTCTCCACTGTAGACCTGTTGTGCCTGTCTGTTGTTCGGGTTCGGATTTGGTTGGGTAGGCATATGAAGTTGTTTAGGTGGATCAGGGTGTAAAAGATGCGGTTGAGTAGGAGGTGAAGGCAATAAAGTTGTAGCATTGTTGTATGGGGGACCCCACCCCTGGGGTGGCACATTCCAATGAGGATGTGGAGGAGTATATGGATGAAATGGCTGGTTGGTTGCTTGGGAATGGCACTGAGGTAAAAAAGACCAGGGAGAAGGTGTAGACCAAGAGGGGTGAGCAGGGGGACCCCAAGAGGGAATGTATGTGTTTTGGTTAGGGTTGTAATATGCAAAGGATGACCCTTTCATGCCCTGCTGGCACAGTCGAGGCCCATGAGGCCTTCTTTGATTTATGTAGTAGAGCTACTCAGTCACCCCTTCAGTTCCCTGATACACAAATTTTAATCTAGGTAGAGAAGGGCACTTGTATGTGGAGTGGTTTTCTTCACAAAACGAGCATATTTCTATCAAGTTTAATTGACATTCATTCCTAGGGTGACTCCTTATGCATCTAGGGAAGAAGATGGCTAATTCTCTCTCTGGTTCCTCTTTCTTTCTCTTGATTTGCATAGTTTCCATCTTTAGGGCAAGGGTTTTCAAAATTTCACTCTTAAAATATCCCAACATGTTTCCAATTTCACCTTTTATAGATGTGTTGGAAAAGGATGAGCTGGCCATTATCTAACAACCCCTACCCTTTTTCCTAGCTGCCCTAGAATGGTTCTTAAAGACAATCTTGATATCTTCATAGGCTAGCTGGTAGATGTCCCCTCCTGATAGCAGGTTTAGGGTATCCAGAAGATCTTCCCAGACCCCCTTGAGTAGGACTAGCTTAAGTGACTCAAGATCAAGTGTGCACCTGGCCCTTTTGTAGCTAAGCTGGAATATTTCTTGATAATCCTCTAAGGACTCATCATGCCTCAAGATCATTCCAAATTTTTTTTCTTTAGTGTCTTTGGACCTGCAGTAGTCCCTATACTTATTGTTGAAAGCTTGTTGCATCTAAGCCCAGTTGGTGATACTATCCCCAGGTAGACCCATGAACTAGCACAAAGTTGCATCCTTGAGAGTGGATGGGAATAATTTAAACTTCTAATCATTAGTGGTGTAATCATAAGTTCTTCATATGACAACGAACTCAAACAAGAAAGTATATGGATCTTTTGAGGTCAGGCCATGGAAGTGAGGAAGAGAAGAGGGGCTTATGTTTTTCATCTTGGCATCCCCATTGGTTTCTCTGATGGGAAAAACACCCTAAATTATTTCTTTATCTCCTCTGTCATTTCTATTTTCAGCCATGAGGTCAATTGGAATGGGTTCTTCTTCTTCTTCTTCTTCCCCTATAGAATCTTCAAAAATATCTGGTTGTTCACCTAAGGGGTCCTCCAATCCATAACCACCGAAGAAGAGGGAAGGTTCGCTGTTTGAAGTGGTGGGGGTATTTGGTATAATTTTTCCTAAGTTATCCCTATTCCTACGAGGCATGAAAGAAGTGTTTTTGTTTTGTTTTGTTTTTCAAGCTTTAAGACTAATTGCAGAATTTAAATGACAAACTGAATTGAAGCTAACTGCTGAATGAAATCATTTGCAAAATGGAAAGGAAATCAAACCAAATTACAACTACTTTTGCAAAAATGAAGCTAATAGAAGAATGAAAGAGATAAGAAATGGAAGAAAGAAAGAAGGAATCACATCTATTTAGACACCTCCCCGGCAACGGTGCCAAAAAGTGATGAGCATCAGTATTGCAGCAAGAATGCTACAACTCTTGGGGATACCAACTTTACTTCATCAACTTGAGGTTCGTACAAACTTGGAGGTGACAATGTTGTATACAAATTCCTCTTTCTCCATTAACACCTAATCCACCTCTCTTCACACCTAATCCACCTACCATATAATCAAGAAGAATTAGCATTCATTTTTTCAAAAAAAGGACAAAAATAAAAGGTTGTTGTGTTCATTCATATGCACAATATTAAAGTGTTTGATTAGATCAAATTGCATGCTTAGGATAGTTAGGGCTCCACATGTGTTAGCTTAGAACTCTTATGAAGCAAGATCTCTTAACAGATAGCTAGTTAAGTGGTGTGCTTGAAGCATTTATATCAGTCTTTCATTACTGCAGTAGATAATATTTCAATTCTCTCAATTAGGGTGAAATTCCTCTTTCATTAACATATCAAAAAATACATAACAATGTTTTTCCACAATCCTTCAACTCGAAAGTGCTTAGTTATCTTGCATAAAAATTCCGAATCCTAATGAGGCTCTAGGCCTCCTTATTTATACAACTTAAGTTCCCAACAGATTCCTTAAATCTAGGGAGGCTTGGTTCCCAATCTCAAGATGAACTGGTTCTTTAACTATCACTTACCCAACTTCCAATGATCTTCATGACTCGGCTGCCTGCAACTCTGAGCTAGTGTGATTTGATTGAAGGATATTCGAATGCGTGAGGATTTAATGAGGAAGATCCATCTCCTATAATCTCTCCTTCTTGTCTCATTCGAGTTCCTGCACCTTAATTCACCATAATTTCCATAATTTTCTCCCCAAAACCTACGATCAATGCACATTAGACCACTAGACATAACATCTTACTTTTACTCATCTCATTAAGCAAAATATAATTAAAACATGTAAGGAATTATGAGAATAGTTGACTTTAGTAAGCTTGGAGGTGTATTAAGCTCCATATATTTACCCAACAATGAGCCTCATCATAACCTCATCTAGAATATGGAATGGTTTCTTATTTATTAAAGATTTTCCTTGGATCTAACTGTCAGCAAGAGAGAGGAACACATGTGTGCCTTCGAAAAGTAAGTAAGTTTGCCTAGTGAGTGCTCGGTTGTAGGTGTGTTGAGGTTCTTCTACTACAGAGGGAAAGGAAAGTGAGCCTTTAAGAGAGAGGTAATAATACCACTCTGGTAGGAACACATAAAAAATGAGAGATATCCATCTAAATTCCATCGAAATATTCCACAAATATGCAATGGGCATTGCAACCATTACATCACATTCTTAATATGATAAGGACTATAATAACTGAAATAGTTCAATTACTTCAGTATAGGTGAAAACAAACATGAATCATAAACATTCACAAAACAATATTAAAAACATTCATAATTCATGCATGAGGAACGTATTGGCCATCAGGCCTCATATATTAAGTAAAAGTCCCAAGACACATGTATACATCGAACACCAGTAGCTCCAATAACACAGTGTTGGAGCCACCACTTGCTCCTCAAAAGAACCAACTTGTCTCTCTAATTCCTTGCGGGAGGAGCCAAGGTGAAAAGTCCTTTTCTCATACACTGAGGGTGTATATATAACCAATGGGGTGATACTTCACCTCCCTTATGACTCTTTGACTACCCTCATGACTATTTGAATTCCTGTGACTTTTAACCTTTACATGAATCTTCATCTTCTGCACATGTCATTTCGACTTCCACTTTACAATACATTTTCGAATAATAAATTACATAATCCATACTAATGATGTGGCATATGATGACTCACGACATGAAATGACATGACACTGCTAACATGGACTTCTTGATGACATGGAAATGTCAAGCCATTCTTGCTTCTGCTTGCTATGTGTCTTCTTTGGAATGCTCTTTTATCCACCTCCATATGGCTTAAAGGTAAGGAGTCTTCAATGATATCATGCCTTGAGTTGTGTCAGGCCAAGCAGTAACTCCATAAGGCAAAAATGATTTATGTTGGTTTATTCCATCAGGTAGGTCTTCATTATATACATGAGGGAGAGATTGTTCAGTTCATCTCCCGATGACTGTTCATATTTCTTATTTATCTATTTACATAAATTCACCCAATCACAAGGATTAGGTGTCAACATTCCCCCCCTTAATTT
>APFE031663914.1:0-12875 GCA_000404065.3 Pinus taeda | reverse complement strand
AGACTTGCGCCAAAAATAGCCTGCGGGCCCACTTAGTGAAGGCGACTCTTTTCACTAAGCTCCATCATCTTGTTGCAATCTCAACAATTTTGGCCTTTGGGTCTCTGTGTGTCGCACCCAAAACTGTATGCATCGCGCCACTTTGGAGGCAATTTTGAGGTACTTTCTGAAGTCCAAATTGTGCCCAAGTGTACTTGTTAGAAAGCCCTACTTGTCTACTTTCCAACCCAAGTGGAATTGCTGAATTTGGTGCTCATTTTCCCCTCCAAAACGTCAATCTCCCAAGACTGCTTCCTGTGTGTCAAAATAGGGGCATAGAGGTCACTTTTTGAGTGTTTTTGACCTCCTGGGGAATCAAAACTTACCCAAACTTCTTGGCCATGCACCACAAGTCATTATTTTTCATCCCAAATCCAAAAATATAAACCTTTCATCATTTGGAGCTCCCTATCATAAGCGTGCGCCAGGGGCATGCCGCACAGGGAGAAAAACCCTGTTTGTGCACAAAAATTTGTCAAATGACCAAAATTGCCCCAAAGTTTTTGAAATTTTGGCTGGAGATTCTCTATGAAGTTCTATGTTGGGCCAAAGAGGCTTCAGCCAAGATTTGGAGCCGATCTTTCTCTTTTTGCCTCTTTTGTCTTTTTGTCGCTCTCCTCAATTTCGCCTTCAAATTCCTTATCCGAGCCTTTGAACTCATGTTCCGTGCCCTGTAGTGATAAACCATCCGCCTCAATAATGTTTTGTCCTTGTCGGCCTTCTCTAGCAGTCACAAGGTGGATGTTGATCCGCTTGAGCCAAGACTCTCTATCATTATTAATCTCTTGCTCTAATGGAGTGAACTCAATCCTCCTCTATTGGGCAGATCAGTGATTCTCACGGATGTTTTGCAGCTCCATGATCTCCTGCTGGTCTTTGAGCTATTTATTCCTCTGCTCCAAGTACCTGATAATCCACTTAACCCTCTCCAAATTGAGAGACAAGGCTTGGATCTCTGTTTGCTACTCCTGGATGGTCCTTCTAAGTTTGGCACTCTCCACATCTGTATCATCATCATGGATGAGAATGAAGTCGGCCTCTCGTTCACCTGATGGCCCCTCATCATGCATGGGCCCCTTGCCCCTGTCCTGTATTTGTGTTGCCGATGTCGGAAGCGAGGCCCCTTCCACCCCAAGTGGAGATAACACTCGCTTTGCTACTGCGAACAAATGTCTACTGCCTCTCTGATATGTGATGAATACCAACATAGTAGTGGTCTCATGGTGCTCATACTGATGAGAAGGACCACCTATCTCATGTTCAACCTCTGATAATACCTGTGATGTGCTGAAGAGGTCACGAGAGATGAAATCATCCCAAGTAATGTCCTGTAATCCCAGCTGATGAACCACCAAAATCTTAATAAGAGAAAAATGGTAAACACTGTTAAGTTGCTGCTGAGGGGTTTTGTGCTGCATGAAGGTGTTCATCCTCTCTATGTTCTTGCAAATGAAATATGAGATGTTCATCATCCGTACCCTGGTAAATTTCATGAGCAACCTGATGTGATAGGCATATAAACGAGAGAACCTCCCCTCACAGCTGAAATATTTCATGATTAACTTCATTAGTGGAGCATATTCATCCTTCAAATATCGGAATGGAAAAACTCTTTTGAGTTGCCTCAAGAAAGCGTGCTTAATGTATGTCTCATAATGCTACCGATCAACCTTCTTTTTCTTGTGCCATGGTTCTCCAACGTTTGGTATGCCGGTTCCTAATGAGACAATTTCAGGTGTAAGTGTGAAGGTGACACGGGCTAAGATAATGTGCTCTCCATGTAAGTGAAGCACAAAAAGACGAGCCAACTCATGGTAAAATCGAACACTATCCACCTTTTGACAAAACTCAAGACAAGACAGATGCTGGAAACATGACATAGCAAGAGGGCAGACCTGCAATTCTGTAAGGGTAATTGGTTCTTCCCTAACATATCTGCCACTTTTATGATGTCTCCGGGGAGCCTGTTCTTCTGAGGATGAGTCACTTTGGGTTTCCATTTCATACTCCGATGAATGCTCAGATGCCATCACTGTTGTATATGGACTGTGCTTGGACTGGCCTTTGATGATGTATGAAACTATGTGTTGTTATGAATTCTGCCACCAAGGGGAACAATGCAAAAGGGACTGTTAGTAAGGGGAATAAAATGAAGGGAGTAGGGATTATGGGGAGAAATTTTGTTTAGGGACATGTAGGAGGGTTTGGAGATTTTATAAGGTAGGATTTTGGGGTTTTACGTTTGACAAATGAGTGGAGGGGATAGGGAATAGCGGTTTAGTAAAGTTTTAGGGTTAGGGAAAGATGAGAAAAATGGAATAGGGGGGAAGGGAACGATGGAAAGAAGGGAAAGAGGAAAGGGAGGAGGAACCTTGGCATCAACACAACAAATTTTCAACCCCAACAGCAATGGTTTTGATGGTTTCAAGTGGTAGGGTTTAAGAGTTTTTTTATTGCAACTATAAACGGCCATAAACCATCATCATATTCACAAAAATGGATGAGCAACCGAGATGTCCACCCTACCTGGCAATTTCAAGGGATTCAAAGGAAATTTGTTGCAATTTGGAGCAAAATCAGGCCTTTATGGGTGTGCGCCGCGCAACATACCCAGTGCGCCACGTCGTTTGTGTGTGCCGCGCCCGTGTTATTTTAACACTGTGTGGTCGTGCCCAGTGCGCCGCACTCCTCTACCTGTGAAAACACCTCCAACCTCACTCAAAATGGGCGCTAGCTCTCACAATCACTTTGAAATGCTTTCTCTCTAAGCTTGGTGTGCAAAATGACATTGATTTCTTGTGAAAACTCTATATAAAGACATTAGAGTCATGGTTTTGATTTTTGTTTCTTCAAAACCCACTTTGGTAATGTTTTGTTTTGGCACTTTTTCCCTGATTTAATTCAACTCCGTATTTCACTTTTCCCTTTTGGATTTTTAGCTAAAATGATGAAATTTTTGGCACTTTTTGGCAGGGGTTGCTGACATGGCATTTGGCCAAGGCAACCATGACTGCGCCGGAAGAGATTAACTGGAAACTTTTTTTTTGAAAATTATCACAAACGACACACTGTTTGACTTTTCTTCAAAATAGAGTTTTGAATAATAGTCGTAATATGTCAACATGATGATGAAAATCTTTAAATCACAACTTTGTAAGGGCCTCCCTCTGGCCTGCATGGCTTCATTGGAAATGGTTGAAGACCAAATTAACTAATCCCTAGACCTCATGACTGAAAATGACTCTTGTCCATTAAAAGATCAAACATTGATTGTCATGGACTTTAATAAACATTGATGAAAAGACCTAAGCCAACAGGTGCCAGACATGAGGGGTAAGGGATAATGACTGACAAGACCCTCCCATTAGATTATGGCATGCCCCTAGCGAAATGCAGCTGAGTGGATGGAGCGAGACACCTAAAAATGAAATGCAGAAAGAGTTTTGATCTCTGACGGAGGACTGATAAGACCGACTCTAACACCGTTGTTGCATCTCATTACTTGAATTATGTCGCTGTAGTTATATTAAACATGGAGCATGGGATTATAAGCATTTTCTATGTTGATAAATAAATCATTAGTCCACCTGTACACTCCAACGAGGCTCTCCATGATTATTCATGGCTCACAAAGCTTGATAGGTACTTCGACATGAATTCTCTGTTCTTTATTTAATTCCATGAGGCATGCATGAGAGATCGGAGGTGTCTTACTTCTCAGCTCATGACAAGCTCCATTAAGTCATCTGTGCAATCGTGGTCCTTGCTACCTTGACCCAATGATATTTGCAGTCACCATTACTTATGCAACACCAACCTTACTAAGAACATTTACTTATTTGGTGATTCATTCATCCTTTATAATCCTATGTATAATAATATCAGATCCCAATCATTTCGTAACTTTATTAGGGATATACATTACAAAATCATGGGATTTTGATTAGCCTTTAGCCTTTTTTGCTTCGCCCCTTATTGATTTTCCACCGTGGGACTGGGTGTTGTGATTGATGGCTTCATACTCCTGTGTATTGTAGTTTCAAAGCTCCATCATATTGTAACCTTTTATTAATGTGATCTACGAAATCACGAGATTTTGATTGGCCTTTAGCCCCTTATTTATTTTCACCATATGGCCAGGTGCTATGATAGATGACATAGCACTTAGGTACTAAGGCCTTCAGGATCCCATTGGGGGCCTATCTCCTTGTGTATTTTCTCTCCACCCTTGGTTATATGGTATTCCATAATCAAGTGCCACCAACATCAGAGCTCCCAGGCATAAGAAATTTTCTCAAAATTCAATTAGAATGAAGTTCTGAAATCTCCAACCTCTAATATGCTCCATATCACTTAGGTTCTAAGCCTTCTCTACCCCCTTGTTTCTTTGGGTCTCCACGACCAAGTGCTAATCAACATCTGAAGCCCTTGGCATCGTAACTTTTCAAAATTTCAATCATAAAGGAGTCACGAAATCCTGATCTCTGAGATGACATCATGCTTTCATCATCATCTCCATGTGGCGTCTCCTTAGTGGTGACATGTGTCACTCAGATTTTCCCCATTAGGCCATCCAATAGTGTTGAGTCTGATTGCCATGTTTCCTCTGTACTACTGATTCATGTTGATGTCATCTGCCACAGTCAACTTTTGAGGGCCAATCACCTGCTACCATGTGTCCTGTCAGAGGAGAGAGAAAGGGTCCCTTAGTCCTTGGTTTGCAAACAATTTTCTTTGTATTCCTCACTCCCCACAACCCTTGGTGTTTTTCAAAGAAATCAATTAACAAGGAGTTACGAAACTCTAAGAGTATCTGAGTTGATCTCTTGTGGAAGAATATCCTCCAAAGTGTGTGACTCTCAATCACCATAGCCATCATTTTATGGCTTCTCCATTAATAGTGCTATTGTGATGATTCTCTACAGAGCACTAGAACAACCATGGGACTCCCAACCATCATAGTCATCTTTTTATGGCTTTTCAAATAGGCCTGCTACTATGGTGATTCTCTATTAGAGACTGCAGCAACCATAGGACTACCCCTGAGATTGAAACAACAAGAACATCAATTCTAGCACATACATCCATGTTGATCTAGTTGACATCAATTCCAACACACTTGCTAACTATAAAACAATGCAAAATGTCCAACTTGATCTCCTAGCATGACTGTTGACATTAATGCCAACACACTTACTGTCACTAGCCAAATAGATAATGCCAACTGTCCAACAATCTCCCCCTTTGGAATTGATGGAAACACCTCTTCACTTCCTCTTCATTGATGGCCAATCCTCATGCTTCTTCCACACATCTCCTTGCATGAGCCACCAATGGATTTCTTTCCTCTACTTGGGCCATCACATCTTCTCCAATAATTCTCTCCCCTTTTGAAATTAATAGCAAAGGGATACACACTTATTCTTCTCCCCTATGCAACCACTGATTGTCAATGATGAGGGTCTAACTGCTGATGGGCATTATTCTTTACAGACTTCTCTACAAGGACTGATAGTTGTTGCTGCTCTATAAAATGGAAAAATGTGATATGCTCCCCCTGAACATATACTGCCTCTGATTTGAGTGCCTCCAATTTTTGACTCCTTATGGATGCTGGCTGAATACTTTCTCTGCCAATGCATCTTTTGTACCAATTAAAATTTCTCATGGTATTGTTGTTGCTGCAAATACCAATCGTAAGTGATGCATTGAGCTTTATCCTTATTGTTGCCGCTGCTTTATCCTCTATGCTCAATTCTATTGAGAATCTACATTAATCAATTATTCTCGCCTTGAGATCAAGCTACTCCAAATATGGAACGCTACTTAAATAATACCAATTGCACCAAAAATGATGATACAAATTTGATACTATACCAGGAAAACTCTAATAATTCCTTTCAGAAAGAAATTCCCATTTTCACAAAAGGCTACTCCATACGAACCCTGACTATCAATTGACATAGCGATACCAACATAAGTCTAAGGGACATTTGAAAGTTTATACCCATTGCGCTTTATGAACACAAGACTAATAGGAAAAATAAAAGTCAAAATCTAAAATGAAATAAGGGTATTCCACCCAAGATGTAAACCTTTCATTGGATGTGCAATATTTCTTCTTGAGGCTAAAAATTGTTGCCTACTACTGATATCAAAGAAGCCTCCCCTGAGCCAATGCTCTTTGATCCCCTACATCTTATCCCTTGCATCTGTGTGAGGAAAAATCCTGTGGACCTGACTTCATTGTGGACCTTCTGGTCATTCCACACTTCTGCTGCAACTCATCTTATTTCAACAACATACAATTTTGTTGTGTATTCCCCTGAAACCATGTTGGATGCTATTTCCTATTTCTATTTCAATGATGATACACTTGAAATAAACAAATTCATCACTATAATAAGCAAGGAGACTCGACCATACCTTCAACAATCAGATGCACCTTTTTGTCTATTATTTCTAGTTCATTGCATCTAAATCATTGAACCTCCCTTTAGGCGATTCTCTTCCTTTACTGAAGCGAAAAAGAGGATCTAATCCCCCTGATCAGATCATCTTACTTTGTCTTCCAAACCTTGAATGGTTGAGTCCTGATAGGATCAATACTCTCCAACTTCTTCTTTGCCCAAGTTTGGGCTTTCTATAAGCTATGCATGGCTAGAGGAATTTTCTCCTTCAACTCCTCTTTCTTCACCCAAGTCTTCTTGCTACATTTTTCCTTACAGGGGGGTATTCTACATGAGCAAGAGGATCATTCCTCCTAGTTTTCTTCTGATTTCTTCCTCCTCTTTCCAGCTTGCTCTTTTGACATAGAGAACTGAATACAAACTCATATTATTTTACTCCATTGTTTCTTCTTGTCTTTAAATCCCTAGATGCTACATTTACATGCATATGATAAGAATCATGCCATTTATTCTCATATATGTAGCTTGTTCTCTTGTGCCCAAGATTGCCACAATTGTAGCATTCAATTTGGCTTAAGAATGGAGCAGTGGCCCTGCCATATCTTCTTGCATTCTTTTCATGGCCTCTACTACTGCAACCAAGCCATCTCCTAACTACTTTTCACATTCTTGGGTTGGTTCTACCCAACATATCTTGTTTTCTTGCTTTCCATCTACAATCCATGGCTTTATGTCCAAATTATTGCAAGAAAAACAATATCCATAAAATATATTTTGAGGACTGAAGATACCTTTACCTTGAGGAATTTTTCCTTGAGGAGGAAATGACCTCTGTTGGTTCTTCATATACCTTCCATGGAAGTTTGCATTACTACCTTGAATTCCTTCTTGTTGTTGCTTAGTTCTCTTCTACTGCTCTCCTTGATGTTTCTTCTTAGCATACTACTGCTGTCTTATCTTCTCTTGTTGCTGCTGCTTAAGTTCAAAAACTTATTTTTCTCAAGTGTTGTTGGAATTTCCAACTTCCTTTACTTGGGAAGTTGACCCTTCAGCCTTTGCAATCGTGGATATTGGTTTTTATTTGATACCCAAACTAGATTTGATGAGAAGGGATCTTTTATTTGCAAACATCTCATTCAAAGCCTTTTTTCTCTCCTCACACTTTTGATATTGAGACAACACTTCACTTTCCCTTTCTAGGTCATGTATCAATGAGAATACTTCATTTTGTAGTCTCTCACAATAAGCTTCTCCATCATTTAGTTGAATGGATAACCTCCCATTCAATTTTCAAGCCTCTTCTTGTTCATCATTTAGATCAACTATTATTTTGCTCAACTTCTCATTCTCAAGCTCATACTCATTCAATTGCTCCTTTTTCTTGAGATTTTATTCTGATAGCGCCTTGATCTCTTTTAGAGCATAGATCAACTTCTTCCTAAAGTATATCCTTTCATCTAGATCCTTTTCTTCGCTATCAGAGCTGCTATCTAAGCAACCACAAAGATGCAAATCCATCTCTATTTCCATGAAATATTCCACGAGTCTAAGACATATCCCTTCTTCATCACTACCAGGGGCACTCTTATTTTCTCCTATGGATGAGCACACCTAGGATTTATCTTCTTCCTCTAAGATACCCTCATTGGCTATTGGTACAAGTATAGACCTCTCTTCACAACCACTATATGTATGAATATATTTATCTTTAGAAAAGGAATATATCCATCTAATGTCTAAGTGACATATCTCTTCATAGTTATCACAGAACAACAACTTACCTTCAGAGCAACATGGTTTTTCTACAAAGTCTTTATCATCCTCAACTCGAGAGTGATGGGAAACAACTTCCTTATTGAAAGAAGGATCTTCAATATTTTGAGCATCTCTTTTCGGGGATGCTTTCTTCGACTTCTTCCTTCTATTCTTATCACCAACAACTACATCTACAGTTCACTACTTGAGGAACAAGGTTCTTTGACCTCCTCTTGAGATGTGTAGATTTCTCCTTCATATAAACATTGCAATCCGTCCAAAATTTCCTTTGATAACTCACAATGCCTCACTTTATCATCATCTAGCTTAGACAACCCTTTCATGATGATTTCCTTGGCTTCTGTATTGAACTCATTCCTCTCTTCATAAATCACAAACAATCAAATGTCTTCATTGACTATGATAGAAAAGGCTTCCATTCTAATCGTCCAGAGCTCATAGTGTAATCCATTTAAAAATTGAACTCCTTTTGTTGCTATCCAAACTTGATTAGCCATTGTTTCCCTTGGATATTCCTTCTTGCGATTAAGCTATTCCTAAAGGAAACTTGCTCTGATACTAATTTTTTGAAATACTGTTAATACTAAGAGGAGGTGAATAAGTAATAAGGCTATTTTTCACTTCTATTCCAATGTATCTTTACTCATTTGTATTTGGAATCCATTATATGAGAGAAATCATTGACAAACCATAATAATAGACATATCAATCAATAGAAGCATACACACCATGAGAAACAAACACATGATACGCAGAGGTTTAATGTGGAAACCCTTTCGGGAAAAAACACCAAAGCTTCTTGTTGTTATTGATGTAAAATAAGAGCACCTACTCTATTATATTAATCTATTTGTGAGCCACCACCAACAGGAAGCACCAACTCCCTTTCATTTTTTGATAGAACCCACTGGCAGGAAGCACCAACTCCCTCCTTTTGCAAACACATGACCAACCTACCAGAAGCATCATCTGAAGCACCAACTTCATGGATTTGTTTCAAGCACCAACTTGCAATTCCTTGGAATTATGCAAGCACTAACTTGCAGGAGGAACCAACCCACAAGCCTTTTCAAACACCCACTAGAGATGGAAGCACCAACTTCCTAGGCTCCAACCTACACTCAGTAAGGAACTAATGTTCTTTGAAAATGGCATCTACTATGCCTGATATCAACTCTATTCTTTTCTCTTGTCTGCCGTTGGTCCACACAACATTTTGTCCTTTGCTCTCCCTACAACATCTCGCTGTTCTACTCAACAACACTCACTAACACACAACTCTCTCTGCGATATGTCCACATCACAAGATCATACTTCTCTCGACCCTTTTCTCTCAACAACACACATTCAACACTCGACCCCTTCTATTCCATAGGCTCTCTTGGCCTATCACACAACAAAAAAATATCTTTCGGGGTCTCTTTCCTCTTCATAGACACTCTTATCCTCTTCTCTAAAGAACATGCTCTCTTGGCCTCAAACATACCCACAGAGCTCTCCACACAACTCACTGGCCACTATGCTTCATTCCCCCCAATTTCTCAACTGAAATAGTGGGTTTTATTTTTCTCCCGCACTGTGATCAATACCGTCTCTATCAGCCATTATTTCACCTATTCACACTACCTGAGTGTACTCCAACTTGGTTTCTCCATCACCTGCACACTCCAATTAGGCTCTCCATGCTTATTCATGGCTCAGAGAGCTTGACAGATAATTCGACATGGCTTCTCCATTCTTGATTTAATTCCCTGAGGCGTGCACATGAGATTAGAGGTGGCTTACTTCTCAGCTCATGACAGACTCCATTAAATCATCCGTGTAATGGCGATCTTTACTACCTTGACTCAATGATCTATGCAGTTTCCATTACTTCTGTGACACCAGCCTTACTAAGCACATTTACTTAGTTGTCGACTCATTCATCCTTTATACTCCTTTTTACAACAATATCAAAGCCCAATCACTTCGTAACTTTATTAGGGTTGGACATTATGAAATCACGAGATTCTAATTGGCCTTTAGCCCCTTCTAATTTCCCCCCTATTGATTTTTCATCATGGGACCGGGCGCTGGGACTAGCGATTCATAGTCTGTATTATAGTTTTAGAGCTCGACCATATTGTAACTTTTGATTAACGTGAGCTATGAAATCATGAGATTCTGATTGGCCTTTATTCCCTTTTGCTTAGCCCCTTATTTCTTTTCACCATATGACCAAGTGCTATGACCGGTGGCATAACACTTAGGTGCTAAAGCCTTTATGATCCCGCCAAGGGCCTATCTCCTTGTGTATTTTATCTTGACCCTTGGTTCTTTGGGATTCCATAACCAATCACCACTAACATCGGATCTTCTAGGCATCGAATTTTTTTTCAAAATTAAATTAGAACAAAGTTTCAAAATTTCCAACCTCTGATATGCTCCATATAACTTAGGTGCTAAGTAATCTATACACCCTTGGTTCTTTGGTTCTCCATGACCAAGTGCCAATCAACATGGGAAGCCCCTAACATTATAACTTTTCAAAATTCCAATTATAAAGGAGTTATGAAATCCCTACCTTCGATATTCCGACCTCTGAGATGACATCATGCTCTCGTCATCATCTCCACATGGAATCTCCTTAGTAGTGACATGTGTCACCTAGATTTTCCCCATTATGCCACCCAATAGTGCTAAATCTGACTGCCATGTGTCCTCAGTATTGCAACGTCATGCTGACCTCATCTGCCACCACTAGCTTGTGAGGGACAATCACCTATTGCCATGTATCTTGTCAGAGGAGAGAGAAAGGGTCCCTCGGTCCTTGGTGTGCAAATGATTTCATTTGTATTTCACACTCCTCACAATCCTCAACACTTTTTAAAGAAATCAATTAAAAAGGAGTTACGAAACTCTCAAATTATGATGTACCAAAACTCTGAGGTTTCAATATGCTAATGTTCCAATATCCAGGGTTCTGATGTTTTGTCTGCTCCCCAATACTCTGCCTGCTCTAATGTCCTGTGGCTCTGACCTTTGAAATTTGGCCTTTTGATATTCAACATTTTCGACATCCTGAGGTCTTGAAGTTTGGGGTCCTGATGTTCCGTCTTGCTTCTAATATTTGGCCTCCGAAATTCAGCTTGCTCCTAAGGACTTCAAGGTCCTTTATTTGGCTATCAATAATTTTTTATCCCGATGACCATTTATGGACTTTCGCATACCATTGGAAATACATTTCTGATCACTAACCAACTTTACTAATTCCAAGAGTATATGAGCCGATATGTTGTGGCAGAATATCCTCCAAATTCTGTGACTCCTAATCATCATAGCCATCATTTTATGGCTTCTCCAATAAGCCTGCTACTGTGATGATTCTATGCAGAGAAATGAAACGACCATGGGACTCCCAACCACCATAGTCATATTTTTATGGATTTTCCAATAGGCCTACTACTATGGTTATTCTCAACCAGAGACTGCAACAACCATAGGACTCCCCCTGAGCTTGACACAACAAGCACATCAATGCTAGCACATACATCCATGATGATTTGGTTGACATCAATGGAAACACACTTGCTAACTATTAGGCAATGCTAAATGCAAAAATTTATCTCCCAACATGACTGTTTACATCAATGCCAACAAACTTACTATCACTAGCCAGACATATAATGCCAATTGTCCAACATAAGATATTTTTCCATGATGTCTCAATTTGTTGCCTATTAAAATCGATTCTCTCCATCTGGGTCACCGATACACTGGAATCACTTTATTTTTTCACTTTTCGACACATGTGTTGACTTTCATCATGATTAACCATTATTTACTCATGTTTTATGGTCCCCTTTAGGCATTTACCATGTGGCAACATCATAGAGTCACCATTGTTCAAAGAATCAGAGATGAGTTGCCCTTACATCCATGGAGTATGATAAGCATCCAATTGAGTCCTATTACAATATAATATTCCCCTCCTTATGTTTCATTCATTCTATCTTGCTCATATTTGGCCTCCAACTATTTTGATTTGTCTTTCAAAAGCCTTCATCTGAGTAACTTACCATCCCATATGAAATCATGTTAGTCATTGCTAGGTCAACCTTGCATATTATGCTCTTAATAGTGCTACATACATCCACTAGTCCCTTTATTTCCCCATCCTTATCCTTGATGTCGGCCTCTACCAGTCACATTATTATGATCATCATGCCTTGGTTGAGGGCTCCTCATTGCCTCAAATATGGTGAGCCTTCTCCTGTCAACTTCAACACATTTATTCCAGGAGAATGGTCTAGAGGGCAGTGTTCCTTGGTTCCAACCTTCATCATTTTCTTCTACCTTAGATAAAGCAAAGGGAATCATTACTACCCTTTGACTTGGTCATTTCTCGCATGCTCGACTCTAGCTCATTAACGCATGATCGAGAATCGTACACTTGAAGGTCTAGTGATCTAGAATATTTTCCCAGCATTCCCTGGGTGTGTGTGATATTTTCTAGACCTCATTAGGGGGTTTCCCTTCAGGTACCATCCCACATGCCTAGATTTTAGTAGATCATGATCTAACCTTAGATGCAATTCCGTTGATTTGACTAGCTCATTTTCCACCAATCGTAGAAGCCACATCATGCACCTCCCTTTCAAATGGTCCATT
>APFE031663912.1:88587-112401 GCA_000404065.3 Pinus taeda | reverse complement strand
ATCAGCATTATGATAAACTGCAGATAGAACATTAAATATAAAACGCAGACGACAAGCCAACAACAGGCACAAAGATATGGCGCGAGCCAGGGACAAACCCCCACAATGTGTGGGGAAACCTTTGATCAAATCTTTTATCTTCAAAAGTTCAGCAGAGAAAGAGAAGAGAGAGAACATTTACAGACAGTAAGTCAACACTTGACTCTATCTAGATCTAGCATAGATCATCTCCTATAACGATGAGATCAGTTGAAGACATTCTGCTTCAACTGCATCTCATCCATTTGCTGCACCTTACTGTGTAGCACCATCAAGCTGCATCATACTATGTTGCCCATATATCATGATGTTATGCCATTGTGCTGCACTGTACTGTACCATGCTGCCCACATCATGCTGTCACCCATAACACCATGTCCATCATCTGTACACTGCAATACAGTATCCAATTACCAGCCTTCAAACAGCAACCCCATAGCTTCTCTTCATTGGATACTTATGCTTAGCATATCCAAAACGTAACCATGCTGTCACCTACAGCAAGTGGCCACTGACTGTACAAGACTTCTTTCAGGACAGCAACCGATTGCTTTCCTCCTGAAAACAGCGAGTAAGAGCTACCTCGAACAGTCCTCCTCAATTGCGGATTGAGGCCCCTAATGACTGCGTCCTAGTGCACATTTACATGCTGCTGTTTGGAGCCACCTTGAGCTGCCTATAGCACCCTCCTTAACTGTGGCTTAGTTCCCTCCATGGACTGTGTATTGACTGCATCTAGGGCACCAGCTTGTGACACATAAGACTGCAGTTAGGGCATGCCTGAAATGTCTTCCTTTTGACTGCATCTAGGGGTAGTTAAGGGCTCCTTTGCCCAGCGTGAAAGGATCCTACACCATGCTGCATAGAACCTGCATTTTAGGGCAGCATAGAGGCTTTTAGTGACTGCAGTTTAGATGATATCTCCTTGCTGCGTAGACAGGTATCCTCTGCTGCATAAACTCCCTTTAGACCTGCGGCTAGGGTATAACATGATCCTCATATCTTAGCATCTAGAAGTCTTTACGTAGGACTCACTTCCTTGCTGTGTTATCACCTTCTTCCCTGACTGTGTTAGGGTTGCTTCCTTCATGACTGTAATTTAGGGCTCCGTATACGGCCTTCACCTTTGCTGCGTTTAGGGCATCATCCAATGTATTTTTTTAGGTGTCCCTCCTTCTCCAAAAACCCAAGACGTGGAGAGGAGGAGAACATATTAAGAGGATGTGTGTTACAAATGATTTCAAGTCCTCTATATTTATACTAAAACGTAGATGATGAATAGACACGACTATTGGGCTTCTGAGCCTACTCAAGTTGCTGGTCGGCTTGATAATAATTCCTAATCAAAAATAATTAAATTCTCATAATACTTATCGGAAACCGGATGATCTTTAGATCAAATCCTACACCTCTCAATGAGAGGGATCCAATAAAATATCAGCTGCCATAAAATAAGCTGACCCACATGGAGTTTTGGCCCTAGTTCCAATTAACAAATATATAGGCTTCTAGTGAGGTCGAATTGCCCATTTGAGGCCGACTTGACCTCCTTGAGGCCAATTTGGTGTGGAGGTGACATAATTCATTTTTGACTCAAAATTAATTCTTTTTACATAGTTCAAAATCCCAAGAAGGGTCTCATAAAATGTACAAAGACTCTAATGACTCAATATTAATCCTAGGAGTCCACAATGGGGACTTTGACTAATAAAATGATGACCCAAGCATGAAACCCATGCTTTAATAAGTCATTGTAACAATAATAAAAAATTATTTTTCATTCTTTTGACAAGTACATTACATAATGACTCAAATACATTTACGAAGACCGAACCTAGTTACATTCTTCAACAGCATGAATCCCATGCCTTGGTAAGTCAATAAAACGTATTTTTCCTTCTTTTGACAAATATATTATATCATGACTCAAATACAATTTTGAAGATTTCTCTTTCTTGATAATTACTTGTCCTTTGATTTTGTCCTTCCCTTCCTTGATCAACTTCCCACTCCTATTAGCTTCCTTCAACTTCACACTTTTTCCCAGCGCTTTCTTGAATATCGAACTTGTGAGAGAGAGTGTGTCCAAATGAATTCGATTTGGTCCAATATATAGGCTTCTAGTGAGGTCGAATTGCCCATTTGAGGCCGACTTGATCTCCTTGAGGCCAACTTGGTGTGGAGGTGACATAATTCATTTTTGACTCAAAATTAATTCTTTTTACATAGTTCAAAATCCCAAGAAGGGTCTCATAAAATGTACAATGACTCTAATGACTCAATATTAATCCTAGGAGTCCACAATGGGGACTTTGACTAATAAAATGATGACCCGAGCATGAAACCCATGCTTTAATAATTCATTGTAACAATAATAAAAAATTATTTTTCATCTTTTGACAAGTACATTACATAATGACTCAAATACATTTATGAAGACCGAACCTAGTTACATTCTTCAACAGCATGAATCCCATGCCTTGGTAAGTCAATAAAACTTATTTTTCCTTCTTTTGACAAATATATTATATCATGACTCAAATACAATTATGAAGACCGACACTAGTTACAGTTTTCAACAATAGAGACCCAAATTTAGGTTGGAGACTAGGGAAAAACCCCACAAGGGGGAAAACCCAACTAGATTCTTCTTATATTAGATATTCATCAATAGTTCAGCTAAGATACAAGATATAATGAGACACGTCAATCATAATATGCCACCTAAGGCCAACCAAGGATCATACATGATCCTCATATATCAAACTACATGCCATGAATATCACTGTCACATGAGCTGCCCTACATCCCTATCCATATACTGCCATTGTAGTACTGATCTGAGGTCATTGTCATCATTACCATAACACTATTGCACAACACCATCATATAGGTACTATCAAAGCTGTCATAGATGCACTGTCAAAAGGGGCTGATACCACTGCCATAGAACACTGTCATTTCAAGGGCACTGCCATACTATCATATCACTATTACAACTATGTCATATGTCCATACAAGCATGGAATGACTGTCATATGTCATTGTAATAAAAATCATGATAGTCACATAGATCACTTTCACGCTATGAAAAGGTCGTTGCAAAAGGGTTATTATAAAGTCAGTAATTGCCATATATCTTGTTCCTCATCTCTGTGAACATTGTCGAAGGTGCAACACTTATAACCATTCAATATTGATAAGAAAACATATATATATAATACGAGCCATACCAAGGGTGACTTAATGTAGGCTACTGTATAGAGGGATCACACAAAAAGGGAGCCATACCTCAGAGTGAGCCATTGTTGGCAATCTCAAAGTGTAACATAGAGCGATGATATTCAGAGCAATGCCATACACAAGTTATTCGAGTAACTGAAATAAGTTCAAGGCATCGAGATACCATTGTGGGCCACTATATGTCAAGTTCGAGCTACTATAGTGATTTTGAGCCATAAAGATCATTGCTAGTCACTGAATTGTATATGCGAGCCACAAGATATATCCTAGACACTATAACATAAGCAAGCCACAAAATTGTGCGTGAGTCACAGAGATATCACAAGGTAATATGCGAGCGATATGAACCACAGTTAGAGAAAGCCAAAAAATAGAACATAATGTGAAGCAAGCCACTGAAATATGTGTGCGAGCCATTTTCATCCACAAAGGTAAGTATGTGAAACACTACAATGTAAAGTGAGTCACGTAAATAATGCAATCCATTGAAATATAGCGTCTCAAGGAAAGAAAACGATCCACTGTAACATGTCATATCTCACAAATTATATGCCATTGTAATTCAGAGAAGTAGCGAGCCACTATGATGTGCCTTCAAAGAATGAAAGCATATAAGAAGAGAAGCAAGCCACATTCATGTCATGTGAACCATACAACTGAGAAACGAACCACAAAAATGCCATGCAAGCCTCAGGAAATACAATGCATGTCAATGCGAGTCTCAGAGCAAAATTCAAGTCACAAAAGAAATAGATACGCAAGTTACAACATAGGAAATGGGCTACCGCATTACCACCGAGATCTCAAATCATTCATATGGATGAATGTATATCAAATTAGCCATATCATAACCTTATTATATAGGAATTTGATAGGAGAAATAGATCCTCCAAAAGTGGATCCGACTTTAGAGATCATTCCTTACAAATTATTATTTGCCACTTAATCATTTGACTTGGGATCATGAAGGGTTGACTTCAGGATTGCTTGCCCACCAATAAATTATGACATAGTGCCAAGCCCATTAATAATTTAAATTAACTTCTTCTTTGGGGCTTCTATTGGGGTAGTTGGGTTTCCCTTCGGGGAAATTCATCCCAAAGCTGCCCAAATTTCAACAAGACCGATACTTCTCTTGCATTGCATTCTTCCATTCTTGATGTTCAGCTGCCTTCTCATAAGTAGAAGGTTCTTCTTCAATAAGCTTAGTCATGTAAGTTGCATAACCTGAGTATCTTTTAGGCTTCTTGCTTTCTTTGAAAGTTCCTTTGTTGTTGCATAACCTTCGGCTTCTTGTAAAGTTATCCTCAACCAAGTTGGCCTCTTTCGAGTTTCTGGAATGATGACTTGTTGCATGGGCTCACTTGGTTCTTCAACATATTCACGATTGGTTGTAGGTTCTTGATCACTGACATGCCTTGAGATTTCCTCAAAGACGCCCTTTGTACTTGTAGGGTCCAATTTCTTCCTCTTGTCCTTGGGAATGTGAATGTATAGGACATCCAAATATTTGGAGATGATCAACACTGGGCTTCTTTCCTATAAATGCTTCTTCTAGATTCATATCATTTAGAATTCTATGAGGGCTTTGATTTTGTATATAAATTGTTGTTACAGATGCTTCTCCCAATAGGAACTTGGGAAGGTCTTGGTCATGAAGCATGACTCTAACACATTCTTCAATGGATCGATTCTTTCTTTCGGCCACACCATTTTGTTGAGGGTTGTAGGGAACAATTAGCTCCCTCTTAGTTCCAGCTTCTTTGCCAAAGGCTACAAGTTCTTTGGAAGTATATTCTCCACCATTATCATGCCTTAAGGTTTTAATCTTCCTCTCTATCATATTTTCCACTTCAACCTTGAATTCTTGAAATTTCTCAAATACCTCGTCCTTAGACTTGAGGAAATATATCCATGTCTTTCTAGAGTGGTCGTCAATAAATGTCACATAGTATTGATATCCTCCAAGAGACTTCTATGCCATGAGTCCACAAACATCGAAATGTGTGAGACCCAAAATCTCCTTGCATCTTGGATCTTGTATCATTGCTTGCAAAAGGTTTCTTCACACTCTTGCCTGGAGCACATCCCTTACAGACTCCTTCATGCTCTTCCTTCAACTCGGGGATACCAATAATCACATGATTTAATGATGGAAATATCTTATAATGAAGGTGACCATACCTTATATGCCATAGTTCACAAGGGCTAATATCTAAATGCATTAGAGCTTTGAGGAATGGGTGTTAGAAGCCTATACAACCTCCCCTCATGAATCCCAATAGTCTTAGGATCTTCAATACTAGTACTCTTAGCCCATACAATAACTTTTCCATCAACAAAAGCAATCCTATCACCTTTATCTTCTAGGCAAGAAATAGAAAGCAAGTTTTTCTTCAAACCTGGAACATAGAGTATATTGTTGAGTTGAATGCTTCCACTGGTTTCCAGCTCCAAAAAAGTAGATCCAATTCCTTTGATTGGGTAGCTTTACTTCTCTCCAAGTTCAATTGAACGAGAAGAGATTCCTTTTAATAGGGTATGGAATTGACCACATTCCCCTATCATATGTCTAAAGGCTCCACAGTCCATTACCCATATTCTCTCATCTTCAAAAGTACCTGTAAGATCGAAAAAGAGACTTCCGTCCATTACATCTTTAGACAGCTTGGATATGAACTCGATGATGCAAACTCTGATAGTATCAAGAAGACTCCTAAGAGGCTTGAGACCTTTCTTCATATAGATTTCCATTGAATAAGGAGAGAGAGAATAGATAATTGCTTGAAGATTTTCTTCCAACAAGAGTGCCCAACATGAGTGCCAACAAAGATGTGATCTTTCGACTTCCTTCCTTGACACAGGCGGAAACAGTGGCCGCAGTTCCCCTTTTCTCTACAACTCCGCCTTTTCTCTTATAACCAGATTGCCTTTGGAACAAGGCCAAAACAATGAATTTGTGCTTTATAAAAAGAAATGTTCGTGATTCACCAGAGATCACAATCTAACTAAACCGACGGTCCAGATTAAATTGCATCATCGCAAGTTGCAAGGATCTTCGCCATTCATTACATCCACCGATCCAACGATTGACATTACACCCGATCAACGAAACTAATCGTTGATCCTCCACCATCAATTAACTCGCGACAAATCCAACGGTTCACAAGGATATTGGGTGCACAACTTGCACGGAGAGTACCCGCCCGAAAAAGTGGTTTCCTCTCACCTCCTCGCTACTACGTGTCCTCCGCTCAATGGAATCAGAATCCCTCCTCGAAATACAACTTACAGCTTTCGATCCACCCGAAATACCACTTCCACTGTTTGAAACCCTCTCTTCTATTAAATAATCTGGCGACTCAAGATATGTTGATCCAATGGTTGGGGAAGGTTCGTTCCGTTGGTTCAAACTAGAATCAACGGCCGAGAACTTATCCGAATCAACACTGTTAAAAGTACAAAGGCCCGCGATCTTCTTTTAATTTTGTGTTTTCTATTACGAAGCGTGAAAACAGAGAAATCATCAACCCTATCCCGAATACAAAGAAACAAAAGCACAACAAGGATTTCCACAGGTTTGATAATTAATCACACACACAGCATCAATTATTCATAATAAAAGAGATTACAGAGTCTTGGCCTTGGCCCGATTACACAAATAAAAGACCTATGTTTCAAAAGGAAATCCAAATGCTACTCTTGACTCTCACTTCACTCAATCCTCTCCTCATTACATTTTTTCCCTTATTTTTATCAATCGAATATCACTCTATTATGTGCCTAACAACTCAATCCCTATTTTAATCAATCTAACAACAAATCTCTAATTCCTAGCTCCACCACACACCTATGCTAACAACTTATCTTTGAACCTAAAATAAGACAATTTCTAACTATTACAATAATTAAATACAACTCATTTCTTGAGAGATCCAACCCTCTCAGTAAAACTGGCTTTTGACCAATCAGGTCCATGGAATGCAACGTGTTTAGCCACAACATGTGAACAAACTTTCACATTGCTGGCAATTTATAACCATTACAATAATGAAATGCAACTCATTTCTTGAGAGATCCAACCCTCTTAGTAAAACTGACTTTTGACCAATCAGGTCCATGGAATGCAACTTGTTTAGCTACAACATGTGAACAAACTTTCACATTGCTGGCTAAGTCCGGATGCTCCTACATTAGACTCCTGGGGAAGAAAAGAATCATCCTTCAAACTTTCAGGACTTACTCCATACTTCTGCAATTCTACTATTGTCATCCAACTAGTGTCCTCCACTGGCTGTCCTTTCCATTTGACTAGATATTGGAAATAAGTCTGTCCTCTTATTCTTTTGGATACTCTTTTCTCCAAAACAACTTCCACTTCTTTCTTAGCTGTCTTTGGCATTTGTTCTTCTTAGTTCATAGTTTGAACTTCATCTCTTATAGTCTCCTCCTATAGCTCTATCTCTATTTCCTTGTATGGATACAAATCTGCAACATTGAATATAGGTGATATTCCAATCACTTTTGGCAACTCAATTTCATATGCATTAGCTGAAAACTTTCTTACAATTCTACATGGTCCTATCTTTTTCATTTTCAGTTTATTGTAAGTTTTAGCAGGAAATCTCTCTTCTCAAATACACCATCACTAAATCTCCCACTTGGAATTCTCTCTCTTCTTTTCATATCTACCCTCTGTTTGTATTTGCCGCTGCTTTCCTGCAATCTGCCTTTGACATCTTCTTGTAGTCTCTGCATCTTCTCTGCAAACTCTTCAGCTTTTGCACTTCTTGTCTCCTGTTTACCCAAATTTCTGAGCTCATACACACCTCTTGGATTTATTCCAAAAACAATCTGAAATGAACTCATTCCAGTACTTTGATTTGTAGTATCATTATAAGCAAACTCAGCCTGAGCTAGTGCTAAATCCCACTGCTTAGGATTTTAATACACTAAACTTCTCAATATGTTTCCCAAGCTCCTGTTTACTACTTCAATTTGTCCATCTATTTGAGGATGGTATGCTGAACTGAAACAGGTTAACTCCCAATTTCTCCCAAAGAGTTCTCCAGAAATGCCCTACAAACTTTGTATCTCGGTCAGACACAATAATTACAAGCAATCCATGTAATTTTACAATTTCTGAAAAAAATAGATTAGCTATATGTGTTGCATCACTAGTCTTCTTACAAGCAATGAAATGTGCCATCTTGGAAAATATATCTACTACAACATAAATGGAATCATTCCCCCTTTGAGTTTTAGGTAAGTCCAAAACAAAATCCATGCTAACTGCATCCCATGGTCAGTTTGGTATTGGCAATGGTTGGTACAATCCTGTATTTTGGCTTCTCCCTTTAGCATGCTGATATATCCTGCACTTCTCAACAAATTTCTTAACATCAATCTGCATCTTTGGCCAATAGTAAAAAGCATTTACCTATGCAAACGTTTTTTCTTGTCCAAAGTGACCAAATGATCTTCCACTATGTTTCTCCTTTATTATGTTTTCCCTCATAGAACCCTTGTTTTAAGATCCGACCGGCTTGGATCCAACTCGGCCGAGTTGGTCCGAGCCGGAAAATTGCTTTTCAACCCGACAAATTAACCGATTCGGGAGGCCGAGTCAGTATTGCATGACTCAGCCGAGTCAGTATTGCATGACTCGGCTGAGTCAGTCATGACTCGACCAACTCGGCCGGATCCGCATCTACTCGGGCGAGTCAATCAATGCGGCCTGTAACCCATAAAAAACAACGATTTTTCATATTTTTTATAAAAAATTTAACATTTAGTTGAGTGTTGGGGGCTCCAAGGTGTTTCATAAATTGGTTAAGTGCTATTTGGGGTCCATTCCCCTCTCCCAAACCCTATTTAACCCACTCAAATGCTCTCATTCTCTCACAGCCATCTCATGCATTTGAGTGAGAACTTCAGTGAGAGTTAGTGAGCAGTTCTTGAGTTTGTTTTTGGTGCAGCAATGAGGAGTCTTGGGCAAGTATTATAGAGAGAGTGAGGAGCTTCTTGGGCAGCCATTTGGAGCAGCATTGAGGAGTTGATTTCTTGGAGCAACTAGCAAGCTTGAGGAGGCAGTTTGTGCCTGGAGGTATTTTTTGTCACTTGTACAAATCTGTTTTTTCTTATTAAATTTTAAGTGCATATATAGAAAGCCTAGAGAGTGTTTTTTGTGAAAGAAATGAACATTGAATCAATGTTTTTCTTTTTTCATTTTCAGATTGTTTGCTTTCATTTCCTAGTCAAAAAATGGCACCTAGAGTGAGAGATCCTACTTGGGCATATGTTGAAATGGTTGATAGTCAAATGCATTGCAAATTTTGCCGAAGAAAAATTAAGGAAGGTCCTGGGGGCATTAATAGGCTGAAAAAACACTTGGCGAGGATTAGAGGCCAAATTACTCCATGTACCTCACCAGAAATTGGGGAGATTAGGAAGCAATTGTTAGCCAGCTTTAAGAAGTTTAAAGAAGATAAGGCTAGGAAAAAAGAGTTAGAGGTTGAAATTGGGAGGAACAGGGAGATACAAAAGATGATGGCTACCAACCCCCATTATGATTTTGAGGGTTCTTCCTTTATCCCTCATATTGATGCATCCAACCCTTTCCGATATGTTCCTTCCTCTTTTGGTTCTGTTCAAGATAAGGGAAAGGGTAGAATGAAAAAGGGTGATATGAATATCGAAAGTTATTTCACTCCCTCCTCTCCATCAGATGCACATGGTCCTCAAGCTAGTAAAAGTTAAATGCAGCGCACTTTAGGTGACCATTGGAAGAAAGAATTGAGGGAGACTGCTTGTGATTACATAGCTAGATGGTGGTATGATACTGATATCCTTTTCAATGCTTCCCGTTCACCATATTATGAGCCTATGTTTGATGCCATACATGCTGCTGGAAAAGGCTTTAAAGGCCCTACTATGCATGAGCTAAGGGGGTATCATTTGCAGAAAGAAATTGCCTCCATTAATGAGTATTTGAAAGATTTCAAGGACTCATGGGCAAGAATAGGATGTACCATCATGTCAGATGGATGGACTGATCAAAGAAACCATACCATCATAACTTACTTGTCTCTGCACATGAGGAACCATATTTTAAAATCAGTTGATGCATCTGTAAGGTAAGATGGGCAATGTGTGTTTCGGTGATTGGATCAGGTGTGTTGAAGAGGTGAGGGTGGCTAATGTTTTCAAGTCAACACAATAATGCCTCACTATGTTCTTGCTGGTAAAAATTAGAGGAAACAACAAGAACCATCTTTGGACCCATGTGCTGCACAATGCATAGACCTCATGCTTGGAGGAGTTGGAAAAAATAGATTGGGTCAAAAACACTGGTAGTCGTGCCAAAGCCATAGCAAATTTATCTCATATTCATGGTTTTGGCCTGAGGAACACACTGGGGCAGGAAATTTATTAGGCCTACCCACTAGATTTGTACTCATTTTTTGACATTGCAATCTATGCTTTCCCAAAATAGAAACTTGCAAAAGATGTTTTCCAGTGATGAATGGAATCAAAGCAATTGGTCTCACAAACTAGAAGGCAAAGAATTGAAAAAAAAGTTCATGAAAAAACGTTTTAGAGAAAGGCAGTAGAGATTGTGAAGCTTGCTAAGCCACTGGGTAAGCTGTTGCAGTTGGTGGATGGGGAAAGGTTGGCTATGGGCTTCATTTATGAGGCTATGGATCAAGCAAAGGAGCAAATAAAGAGGGCATACAAAGATAGAGTGGCTAAGTATGGCCCATTTGGGCAATCATTGATGAAAAATGGAACAATCAACTCCATCACCCTATACATGCAGCTGGGTATTTTTTGAACCCATGGTATCATTATAAAGCTAAGGAGTCAGGAGCTTTGAGGGGGGAGGTCAAAGATGGACTGATTGACTGCATTGATCGCATGATCCCATTGGAGTCTGATCAGCTGGAGATATACCGACAGGTCACGACCTTCAGCAATGCTTCGGGTACCTTTGGGAAGAACTTAGCAAAGATTACAAGAGAAGAAATGAGCCAAGTAAACAAAAATTTCAATTTTCAAACTCTTAATAGTTTTACTTTTTTTTTAAATTTTGTTAAATCGTTTATAATTTGAAAGTTGGATATAATTTGTAATTTTGTTGAGCTAACTCATTACACTCCTATGCTTTTTGCAGCACAATGGTGGGAGGCTTTTGGTGGCCATTGTCCTTAATTGCAAAAGTTTGCAATTCGTATTTTGAGTCAAACTTGCAGTGCTACTAGGTGTGAGCGCAATTGGTTTGTCTTTGAGAGGATTCACACAAAGAAGAGAAACCGTTTGGATCAAAAACAGTTAAATGATCTAGTCGATGTCCAATACAACCTCCGGCTCAGACGAAACCAATTGCCGAACAAAAGACCTGATTCAGATCCCATTGTGTTGGAAACTTGGAAGACATTGATCCAACATCAGATTGGGTAGTGGAGAGTCATACGGCAGAGTTTGATCCTGATGAGGATCTTGATTTAGATTTAGATATGGAGGCATCACTCAAACATGATGTTCAGTTGAACGCAGATCTTGATCCACCTGTACTACCGGCCTCTGTCTCACAGCCAGCAAGGACTCTAGTTGCAGGCACTTCCTCTGCTCAGCCACGACAGAAGTGCAACCGCATATCTTCTCTATCTCAACTTGCATCTGCTACAGTTGCACAGCCTGCTAGTGGTACCACTTCTACAATCGCAGTTGGAGTTGATGATGATGAGGAGGAGCCATGGGACCCCCTGTCTGACTCTGATGATGATCCAAAGATTGATCGAAATGATCTTGGCTCCTCTGGCAGTAGCTACTAGCCAGTAGTACTGGAGTTTGGTCATAGTTTACTTTTGTTGTAGAGGCCATTTCTAGCCTCCTTGATTATGTGGTTTTTGTTTTGAATCTTTGATCATGTATGTATTGCCATTGGACAGTGCACTGGGTGCCATTTTGATATAATGGATATATTCATGAGCCTACTTTCATCATATGTTGTCTTCCATCTATATTATAATGTTGTGTCTTTGTAAACATTAATGAAAATCTTTAAAATTATGTTTTTCTATAAAAAAAAATAAATATTAATGTATTTTTTACAACGACCGAGTCATTGAAATCAAGCTGGCCAAGTCGATACCTAGTTTGAGTCAGAGTCAGAGTCGACCCTCAGCCGAGTTGGAGTTTTAAAACATTGCATAGAACGTTTGGGATGTTCTTCTTTACTTCTACTAAAAACTAAAATATCATCAAGATAAACAATAACAAACTTGCCTGCATATTCCTTCAAAACTTCATTCATCAATCTCATGAATGTGCTAGGTGCATTAGTGAATCCAAAAGGTATCACTAACCACTCATACAACCCACTATTTGTTTTAAATGCAGTCTTCCATTCATCACCTTCTCTAATTCTTATTTGATGAAATCCACTCTTCAAATCTATTTTAGTAAAATATTTGGTTCCACTCAAACAATCCATCAAATCATCCATGCGTGGTAAAGGAAATCTATACCTGATCGTGATCTTGTTTATAGCTCTGGAATTTGTACACATTCGCCATTCACCTCCTTTCTTTGGACTGAGTACTGTTGGTACAACACATGGACTAAGTGTAAAGACCAGAAAACACAATGTTTCAAGAACCGAAAACTGAAATACAGAACCGTAAAAATAATGAAAACGTACCTCGACTGCTGTCGACTAATTTTGCTGTCTGCTCCTGTTCTCCTGTTGAAGCTGATTCGATTACTGGGAAACCAATTCCTCCCAGCCAATCCAGCAAGCTTCTGTGAAGCTTACTGCCCCCGTGCCCAGAACCTCAAGTCAATCAAAGCTCTCGTTCTCGTTCTTCCTCTGCCCTCTGTCCTCCTTTGTGTTTTCCCCCCTTCACCTCAGCTCAGTCTAGTGGTTTTTATATCAAGCTTGGCGATGGCCGCCTTCCAGCCTACGGCCACTGCTCTTCCTCCTCCCGACACCTTCCTGCATGCATGATCTCCTTAGATATTATCCTTCTGATCGGATTTGGTTGTTGTCGACCGTGCATGAGGTTTCATTGTTTTATCAGTTAATCACCTTTATGAAATTTTATGTCCTATGTTTATATAACTCTATTCCTTTATATTTATTATAAAGTCTATTTTATGTTTAATTACTTATTACTTATACTTTCTTTTTTTATGAATTTAAACTTTATATATTATAAAGTTTCAACTTTATATTAATTTATAAAATTTAACTTATATCCTTTTTTAAAGTTTTGATTGATATTAAATGAATTTAACTTATATCCCTTTTTAAAGTTTTGACTGATATTAAATGGGTTGTTACACTAAGACTTTCTCTGATTAGCCCCTTATCCATCAGCTCCTGCACTTGTCTTCCAACTTCTGTGTTCTCTTGAGGAGTTAATCTATATGCTGCTTTGTTTGGCAAACTTGTCCCTGGTATTAGATCAATATGATGAATAATACTCCTGATCAGTGGCAATGCATTTGGCAACTCATCCACAACAATAATAGCAAAATCATTCAACAAAGTTTTGATTTCTTTAGGTAAATCGTCTAAGTTTGTGGAAGTCAAAATTACCTTAGGTCTCCCTATGACAGCAAAATGCATTTCTTCACCTTTTTCAACCTCTTGTAACAGCTCCTTCCCACTCATCAACATAACACTACTTCCAGGTGTTCCTTTGTCAACGTCGTCCTTCAATGGTAGCAATGTATGTTTAGATCCATCCTTCTCCAGAGTATAAGTGTTTCTCCTCCCATCATGAATAGCTTTTCCATCAAATTTCCACGGTCTTCCCAGTAATACATGGCATACATCCATGGGCATTACATCACATAATATCACATCTTTATACATACCAATTTGTATCTCAACCTTGCATTGTTCTGTCACAATAATCTGATGTCCCTTCTGTAACCATGACACTCTGTAAGGAGTAGGGTGTATTGTCTTTGCTAGTCCGAGCTTGTCCACCATCTCTGTAGAAACAAGGTTGTCAGTGCTTCCACTCTCAATTATCACTTTACAACATTTACCTTTAGATTTGCATGTAGTTCTAAACAAACTCTTCCTCTAAGATGGTTCTTCAATCTCCTTCTCTGTCTTAAGCAAGGTCCTTCTCAATAACAGGGATTCTCCTACTTCAGGGGGTTCTTCCTTTTCCATAAGTCGAGGTGGTTCTAGCTTTGCCTCAGCCACAATCACATTCCTCTGACTTGCTGGTTTATTATGAGGAAAGTCCCATGACACATGTCCCCATTCTCCAAATGTATAGCATCGAACATCTCTTCCTCGGCCTCTTCCTCTAGGTGCAAATCTTCCTCTGTTAAATTCTCCCCTATGTGGTGGTCTGTTACTTGAGCTGCTTGCTTCATGCTGATGTTGTTGTCCCCTCGGTTTGGCAGTTCTTCTACCTCTTACTGAGCTTCTTCTTCTATTCCCCTAATTCTGTTTTCTCAACATCTTCTCTTCTGCCTTCAAACCTGCTTGATAGGCATCTTCAATAGTCTTCAGACTTAACAAGTTGATCTCATCCTAGATGTCATACCTTAAGCCATTGAAATATCTAGCTACCTTCTCCACGTCATCTTCTACATGTGCTGCTCTAATACTCGACCTATAAAACTCTTCTGTGTATTCCTTAACTGACATTCCTTTTTGCCTTAAATTTTGCAATTGTTTGAAAATATTTAACTAATAATCTTTAGGCATAAATTTGGCTTTCATTTTACTCACCATTTTGTCCCATTGCTTGATCTTGGACTTTCCTTTCCTTGTTCTGGATGTTTGTAATTCATCCCACCAAATAGCTGCATGACCCTTCAATCTGGTAACTGCAAATTTCACCTTCCCTTTGTCGTTAGCTTCCTCTTCATAGTCAAAATATTTGTCAAATGAATTGATCCAATCCATTAGCTCTTCTGCATTGAGACTCCCTTCATATGTAGGAATTTCGATCTTTGGTTTTCCTCCTACTTTTGCCAACATCTTGATAAATCTAGTAGTTTCATTTTCCTCCTCTTCTTCTTCCTCAGAAGATTCTTCTTTAGTATTATTAGCTCCTTCATCAGGTGTTCTTTTCTGAGCAGTCTCAATTGTTTCCATCCTCGTACGCAGACTCCAGATCTCTTCCAGTAGAACTGCATTTGCTTCAGGTCTTCCTTGACCAATGCCAGCGCCTCTCGTTGGCGGAATTTTTCTACAATCAACCTTAACTTCTGCTCTAATACCACAAATGACGCAGGTGGAAACAGTGGCTTAAGAACCCCAACAATCACCCCGTGGTTCCCCTTTTCTCTACAACTTTGTCTTTTCTCTTATAACCGGATTGCCTTTGGAACAAGGCCAAAACAATGCATTTGAGCTTTATAAACAGAAATGTTCGCAATTCACCGAAGATCACGATCTAACTGAACCAACAATCCAAATGAAATCGCATCATCGCAAGTCGCAAGGATTTCCACCATCCATTACATCCACCGATCCAATGGTTGACGTTACACCCGATCAACGAAACTAATCGCTAATCCTCCACTGTCGATTAACTTGCAACAGATCCAACAGTTCACAAGGATATTGGATGCACAACTTGCATGGAGACTACCCGCCCAAAAAAGTGGTTTCCTCTCACCTCCTCACTGCTACATGTCCTCCGCTGAATGGAATCAGAGGCCCTCCTCGAAATACAACTTACAGCTTTCGGTCCACCCAAAATACCACTTCCATTGTTTGAAACCCGCTCTTCTATTAAATAATCTGGCGATGCAAGATATGTTGATCCAATGGTTGGGGAAGGTTCGTTCCGTTGGTTGAAACTGGAATCAATGGCTGAGAACTTATCCGACTCAACACTTTTAAAAGTACAAAGGCCCACAATTCTTCTTTTAATTATGTGTTTGCTATTACGAAGCGTGAAAACAGAGAAATCATCAACCCTATCCCGAATACAAAGAAACAAAAGCACAATGAGGATTTCCACAGGTTTAATAATTAATCACACACACAACATCAATTATTCATAATAAAAGAGATTACAGAGTCTTGGCCTTAGCCCAATTACACAAATAAAAGACCTCTATTTCAAAAGGAAATCCACACGCTACTCTTGACTCTCGCTTCACTCAATCCTCTCCTCATTACATTTTTTTTCCCTTTTTTTTATCAATCGAATATCACTCTATCACTCTATTCTGTCCCTAACAACTCAATCCCTATTTTAATCAATCTAACAACAAATCTCTAATTCCTAGCTCTACCACACACCTATGCTAACAAATTATCTTTGAATCTAAAATAAGACAATTTCTAACTATTACAATAATGAAATACAACTCATTTCTTGAGAGATCCAACCCTCTCAACAAAACTGACTTTTGACCAATGAGGTCCATGGAATGCAACTTGTTTAGCCACAACATGTGAACAAACTTTCACATTGCTGGCTAAGTTCAAATGCTCCTGCATCATTCCTTCACCTTAGCTCTAATACCATGTTGAGAAATCAAAGTACTTGTAGATTAGGGTTGATTCCTTTTACTTGATAATTACTTGTGAGAGTTTGTTGGCCTTTTATTAATTTATTATATCTTATTCATCAAGCAATTACCAAAACATATAATGCATGAAGATCACAAGAACACAAAGAACACAAGATATAGACTCCAAGCAATGGAAAACCCCTCCAAGGGGAAAACCCAGTAAACTTCTTCTCTTCTTATAAAAGTAAATCAAAGTGAGACATCCAAGACCCAAAGACCAAGACCAAGACCTCCTCAAGCACCAAGTGTTGAAAATAGTAGTGAGAAAGGTCCTTCTTTGACTTGTGCCTTAGCCAAGAGACCAAGAAGTAGTGTTCCTTAGCATGCACCAGTTCCTAAAATTTAGGACAAATTCCTAAAAATTAGGGTGAGTTCCTATAAGTTAGGACAGTTCATGAAGTAATTTGACTGATATGTAGAAGTGGAAGGCTCAGTTTGTTTCTTCTAATGCAAGTTATTATTGGGAAAAGACAAACGAGTGAGCCTCAAGTTCTAAATTGAAGCAAGACGAGTTGCATGAGTTAGTTAACTCATCAATCACTAGTTTGAGTTCCAAAAATATAACTTGCTAGGAAAATTATCTAATTTGAATAGCTTATAAGGAGGATGAAGGCACAAAATTGATCATTGTTTTGTGAGCACAAGTTGGTGAGACAAGGCAATAGAGAGCACAATTTTGTACAGGAGCTTGTGGTGGGAAGGGCAGATTGATAGAGGAGAATTCCTTGAGGACATTCATATTGATTGCGCTAGGATTTAGGAGAAATCAACGTAAGGAAATATGAGCTCAGCTAGGCAAGGAAAGGAAGAAGCAGGATCAACATTCTTGCAAGGTGTTTCAAGCTAAGGAATAGGAGGGAGAATAAGTTGTTTTCTCTATTGAAGCAGGACTGTGTTGTACGAGATCCATTGCTCTAAATTTCTATAAATAAAATTTTCAATCAAGCAAAGGGTTTTCCCAATTGGGTTCCCTAGAAAAATTGTGTTTTTTGGATATTGTGTTATTGTGTTTATTTATGTTCCTATTCCATTGCAAATTAAGTAGGGAAAATTCTATTACTTGGATTACAAGTTAGTTTCAAATTTGTTCATTCAAGCATATCAGAATTTTCATGGATTTTCTACATGGTGTTAGAGCAATGAACAAAATCTAGACCAGCACAAGAAGAATGCAGTTGGAAGAAGGTTATCCTAAATTTTTTTTTTGGGGGCAGCAATTTTTGTGACATCACAAGTGCATTCGATCAAAAGAAATGAGCTACCTGAAACAACCGCAAATCTCAAGCGAATCCAAACCAAGAAGATAAAGACAAATTTTATAGTTCTGGCAAATTGACTCTAGGAGACCTGTCTGAAGATGTTTTGGGCATAGTTGTTTAAAGTGTGACAGTTCTATTTTCAGGCCGCACAGTTTTTGTGAAAGAGAAAAGAAGGTAGTGACCTCTTTTCTGGGATAGAAGTAGAGGTTGGGAAAGGGCCGAAGTTCTCTCCAAGGTAGGGATTACGGGCTATTTAAAGGAGTTAGCACACAAATTGGGTGACTGGTTATCCACAGATTTGGAGGTGGTTGCAAGCGTGAAGCTTCCCCAGGTGTGAACTGTAACATGGACATGGATTACAATCATGTATGCTCAGATTTGTGGTTATATCAACTGAGGATAGCGAGGTAAGTTGAGTGTTCTTTTATGTTGATTGAATGCTACGTGGTGAGGGTTGTTTGATGAGCTTGAACAACAATGACCATAGCCCTAGTTCAATGGATAAGTAGCAGACTTATCACTGATAAGAGGGTTGTGTATGTGAGCCCTAAGTACAGTATAAGAAGATTGTCTTACTACTGTTAGAGGGTTGGTTCAAGAGCCCTAGTTAGGGTTGGTTGTGGTCATACCAGCCTAGGTTTGAATATTGTTCAAAGTCCGGTATAGTTGTTGTATTTTTGTGCTAAATACTAGAGAGACGAGACCCTAGGAGGTAATATTTATGCGAGCGTAGAACTAAGATAAGAGGTTGCTATTAAATTGGCAACTAGGGCCATACTCCATGTGGATTAGCTTATTTATGGCAGTTTATATTTTTATTGGATCCCTCTCACCAAGAGGTGTAGGATTGATCTAAAGATCATCCGATTCTGATAAGTATTCATGGAGATATGAATTTATTTGTATTATGGGACAATTCGTCAAGGTCGGCCAGCAACCTCTCTACCCCATCTTATGCTCCACGATTTAGTATAAATAGGAGAGGACTTGAAGTCATTTGATAATCCTCTTCATATCTGATCTCCTCTCCACGTCATTGGGCTTTTGGAAATGGAGAGACACAAGAAGAATATACGCTGGCTTAGTAAGCCCTAGCCGCAGTCACAAATGAAAACACTTGTATATACGCAGCAATGGAAACAGAACTTGACCTAATTATACACAGGGCAGAGATCCTTACACACAGTTAGATTATGGAAGACATTACGTTGTAATGGGAGAAAATTCATACGCTGTAATGAATTCATCTAGCAGCTGTTATGGGAGAAAAGTCATACGCTGAAATGGGTACATCTAGCCACGGATCATGGAGACTGTAATACGCATTTCATGGATGTAATACGCTGTTCTAAATGGATGTGATACGCTCTTCATAAGTGAATGTAATACGCTGTTCTAAATGGATGTGATACGCTCTTCATAATGGAAGTGATACGCTGTTCTAAATGGATGTGATACGCTCTTCATAATGGATGTGATTCGTTGTTCTAAGTGAATGTGATGTGTTGTTCTAAGTGGATGTTATACGTTGTCATATAAGATATGTTCATGCAGTCATATATGATATGAGACACGCAGTCATCGTGATGCCCTAATCACTAGAGAATCCTTTCACGCAATTAATATACACAGGGCAGAGACACGCAGTCAACGTGATACCCTAATCACTGTCAATGTGAGGTAGTTGCAGATCATACATGAAGGAGCCATAGACACAGCATACCTGTGTGTATCCTCGAATGAAGAAAGTAGGATGTATGTGATCTCGTCACATCTATCTCAGATAGATGAGGCATAAATAGCTTCGGTTAAGGACACAGTGTATGAATCATCCTCAGTTTGTCAAAACTCAATAAAGATCACGTTGATAGCATCATAACAGTAATGTGGATTTATGCTAATTCAGTAAGTCTACATGATGATGGAAATCCTTGGTGGCATACCTGTAGCAGCCCTATCACAATGAACATCAGTGATAGAACTATAATAAAGATTATGTTAGAAGTTACAGTCCTAGCATAACTCAGATCGATGATAGTCTGAGATCCTTAGTATACCAGAAAAAAGACACAGTCTCAACATAATGAGAATGATAAACAGTCTCAGATCATGATGATGGAAGATGCAGCATAATGGTCAGCATGATGACAAGATCAGATGAGAGCAGCTCAGTCATCAAGGTCCAGCACTCTGACAGTACAGCACGGTGCTACACGATAACGTGCAGCAAATGGACGAGATGCAGCATGATGATAGGTGGAGTCACCTTGGAGAATCAGTTGAAGCAGAATGTCTTCAACCGATCTCATTGTTATACGAAATGATCTATGTTAGATCTAGATAAGTCAAAGTGTTGACTTCTATTGTAAATGTACTATCTCTCTCTCTCTTTCTCTGCTGAACTTTGAAGAACATAAAAGAAGAATTGATCAAGGGTTTCCCCACACATTGTGGGGTTTGTCTGTGGCTAGTGCCACATCTTGTGTCCTCTTGTCTTGGCTTGTCTTCTGCAATTTATATTTATGTTCTATCTGCAGTTTATCTTAATGCTGATGTGATTGCTAACTATGAAAATTTAAATAAATTTCTCTAGCATAGAACATACCTAAAAATAACATGGTATCAGAGCTGAGGTGAAGACAATGCCCAAGCAAGAGTGAAAGAGCATTCACCGAAGACAAGTGGGACAGGACAAAAGGATCAATGGGTTCATCATCCCTCTTCTAATTCACCAAGGGTGAAGTCGAAGCAAAGTATATAATCAGAATGGCGCAGCGAAAGTTTCTGATGGCCCAAGATCACCTCATTGGAAGACCAGATCTCAGGATGGAAGGAAAGACATATAACAAGTTCGGCCATTATGCGAAGGAGTGTCCAAATGACAGGGACATCAGGTAATACAGTTCATCAAGGAGAAATGGTTGACTCTGCAAGGAAAGCAAGGAACCCTAGGAATGGAAGTCGAAAGTGTTAAGGTGGCATTCGTCGATGGAAAGGTATGTGTTTGAAAATAGAATTTTCAAAGATGTTTTTGAGTTCAAGGTTGTATTAAGTTACAGGAAGTCCACTGGGGACCATGTCCATTGACACATAGCACCGGAGGTTTGTGAGTCAAATGGTGACAGGGATGCCTGAATTCAAAAAGAGCATGAAGGCACATGTCTGAGATGTACCGAAGGAAAATATTACAAGGGGACCATTCCCCTCATGCCATAGGTCCACTGGTTTGGAACAACTCGAGGAGTTTGAGATTCATGATCAGGAATCTCATGTATACAGGTGGTAAAAAGCCCTTTATGGCTTGAAGCAAAACACCTCGGGCATAGTATGAGAGGATCAACAGCTGCCTGATGAAGTTGAGATTCACGAGGAGTGAAATTGATCCAAACCATTACTCTAAGGTTGTGGATGATAGACCTCTCATACCGGCACCTATATCTGACAGGTGCAGACCCTCTCATTTGTAGGAGATGGAGGGAGTTGGATTTTGTATGTGGAAAGATAAACTGCAAGCCTGTGACTACCTCAAGGATATTAACTTTCAGAAGTCACATGGTAGTGATGACGGACCAGATTTGGGAAATGCCTCTGAGCTTCATAAACTCATTCGCATTGATATTCTTGGTGAGCCTCTGTCCGGACATATGTTTTGCAGTTAGCATGGTGAGCTCATATTTGGTTGAGTTTCACTGGATTGGTGCCTAGAATCTTCTAAGATATCTTCACGGCACAATCTCTCATGGATTGAGGTACACTACCTAGAATATTTCAATGTTGAGTGGGCAGTTAGTATGAAGGATCACTAGAGCACTTCTCAGTGTTGGTTCTCCTTGGATCTGCCTCAATATCTTGGATGAGCAGGAAGCAGAAGTCGGTGGCTTTGAGCACCGCTGAGGTAGAGTATAATGCTGCTAGCATGTCTACCTGAGAGGCAGTCTAGTTGTGAAAGCTCTTAAGTGAGCTGTTTGTACACATGATGAATACCACTGTGATTCTCTGTGACAACCAGAGGTGGGATTCGATTATAGAGGAATCTCATATTCGATGATTGCTCAAGCAGATAGACATCAGATACTGCCTTATCTAGGATATGGTAAGTCGATGACCAAGGAGGTTCCATCGCACTGAGATGATGCACAGGTCGCTACACTTTGTCATAGCCCTAGAGAAAGATCAAATTTGTGATTTCCCGAACAACTTGGAGTCGTTGAGAGAACCTTGTAAAATGGGTCCTACATGTTGCATACATTAAGCTCTGGGAGCTCTGGGGGCTTGTAGTTCTTACTAGAGCAACATACAACCACAGGGTGACTCACCCTCCCCTGGTGGTGCGCACTGTGGACAGGATGATTCGCTCTCCTGTGGATAGGATGATTCACTCTCCTGTGGACAAGATGATTCGCTCTCTTGTGGGACAAGATGATTCGCTCTCTTGTGGGACAGGATGATTCGCTCTCCTGTGTAGCAGGATGACTAGTTCTCCTATGAGGTTTGGATGATGTTTTCTCCATGACGATTGTGTAGCAGGATGATTAGTTCTCTTATGAGGTCTGGATGATGTGTTCTCCATGATGATTGTGTAGCAGGATGATTAGTTCTCCTGTAGGGACAAGATTGATTAGTTCTCCTGTCAAGGCATCCTACCCATGCAGTATCATTGATCTGGGATCAATGATACTGGTCTGGGACCTATGGTAGGAGTTGTACCCACTATGACATTGGCTTTAGGTCAGTTGAGACTGGTCTGGGACCAGTGGTACATACTCTGAGACTGACCTCGGGTCAATGCAGGACTGTTCTGGGACCAGTGAGAGTGGTTCATACTATGACACTGACCTCGGGTCGATTGAGACTGGTCTGGTACTAATGGTATACTCTCTGAGACTGATGATACTAGTCTGGGACCAGTGGTAGGAGTGGTACCCACTATGACGGTGACTTTGGGTCGGTTGAGACTGGTCTGGGATCAGTGGTACACACTCTGAGACTGACTTTGGGTCAGTGGAGAATGGTATGAGACATTCTCGATCAATTCTTCTTCTTCATGGTTCAGCAGTGCTAAGTTGAGAAGAGTAGAGCCAGCAGAGCTGAGCAGAGCCAATAGAGCCAACAAAGTTGAGCACAAGAGAGCAATGCCAGCAGAGCAGAGCCAGCAAAGCAGAGCCAGTAGAGCTGAGCAAAGTAGTGCAGGGCACTATTGGCAGAGATAGTACAGCTGGGCATATGGATCAAAGAATGGAGTTCTCCCTAGTTGAGAGGGAGTGTTAAATTGGCAACTAGGGCCAAACTCCATGTGGATCAGCTTATTTATGGCAACTGATATTTTATTGGATCCCTCTCATCGAGAGGTGTAGGATTGATCTAACGATCATCCGATTTCGATAAGTATTCATGGAGATATGAATTTATTTGTATTATGGGACAATTCATCAAGGTCGACCAACAACCTCTCTACCCCATCTTATGCTTCACGTTTTAGTATAAATAGGAGAGGACTTGAAGTCATTTGATAATCCTCTTCATATGTGATCTCCTCTCCACGTCTTTGGGTTTTTGGAAATGGAGAGACACAAGAAGAATATACGTTGGCTTAATAAGCCCTAGCCGCAGTCACAAATGAAAACACTTGTAAATACGCAGCAATGGAAACAGAACTTGCCCTAATTATACACAGGGCAGAGATCCTTACACGCAATTAGATTATGGAAGA
>APFE031663912.1:73832-88567 GCA_000404065.3 Pinus taeda | reverse complement strand
TAAGATAAGATAATTTTATTAATGTCCGACGAATGACCACAAAGTAGGTCAAAGGGACTGTCGGTTACATAAGGGGGCTGCGCCCAGTAGGAGAACCAATCGGTCTCCTCATAAAGACAAATGCTGAAAGAGAGATAGAAACTAAAAACTAAAAACGAGGCGGGTTGGGAAGAGCGAATGGAGCTCCGATCCCGGCCGCGCCTGTTGATGTCTAGACTGCGTCGTAGCCTCACTGGTGAAGAAGACCCTGGGGGCTCGGATGTGGAAGTCCTCTACTCCTAACATCCGAGGCCGAGAGAAAAGAGATGTGGGTAGTTCAGCAAAGTTTGCTGGTTTGAAGCGGTGGGCGCTGGTTGCATCCCATTGTGTTGTCTATGTGATCTACTGATCCTGGGTCGCCTCTCGGGGAGATGCCTGGAGCGGTTCTGCTGCTGGGCCCTCGTAAGTAAGGGGCCTCTCCTCTTAACTAAACGAGAGTCTGTCGATCTGTGTGAGCCGGACTGATCGGTACACGGACTAGTTGATCTCTTGACTCCTCGGGTTGAGGGGAGTACGCTGAAGAAAGAGGTGATCTGACGAGTAGTGCTGGGTCAGACGGGAGGCTGGAGGATATGCTCCCGGTGGTTTAGAGTCTCTTGGATGTAAAGTGCAACACATCTCTGGTCCGTGTAGCTGAAGAAGCTGGATAGGTTCTGTGGTCCTCTGAACAGACAGTGGTAGCGACCTCTGATCTCATAATATATCGGACAACCAAAGATAAAGTGCCATTCGGTTTCCACCTCCTGTGTATGACATAGCCGGCAAGTCCTGTCAACTCTCTCTATCTGGTGGTCTGTCTCTACCCGGAGCCTATGTGATCCAACTCTGAACTGCCCGAGGGGGATCCGAAGAGCATGCATCCAATGTCGAAGCATGTACTGGGGGCGAACTATAAGCCCGTCTCTGATACTTAAGAAGTGCTCTGCATAGAACGCCATCTTTGGGCGCAGTCCCCCCGGGGGGTTAACCCATGTGACCTGGATAAACCGCCTGTAGATGTCTTCCTTGATGATCTTGTTTAGTTCCTGCCTTGGGGGGAGTCCTCTGGGGGCGTTCAGGGAATACCGAAAGGGGGGGAGATGATCTATATGGAGTCCCACTGCTTCGAGGGACTTCGAGACTCCTGTGTACCAACACTTGGCTTTTCCTGGTTGGGTGCGGTCGATGGCTTCAGAAGAGCAGTAGGCTAGATAAGGGTACCTTTCGCGTCCTTTCAGTGTATCTGCAAAGCTCCGGGCTCGGTGAAGAAAAGAGACCAGTCTGAAGGCTGTCTCAAGGCGGAAGGGCGGCGTACCAAACTCGGCTAGTATGATTTGGTGTGGGATAGTATGCTTGCAACGGATAATACGTCGGAGGAGAAGGGTTTGGACTCTCTCTACTGCTGCCCAATCCGACTCAAGCAAGGAGGGGCCCCAAACTTCCGATCCATACAGGACCGTGGGTCGGATCAGGGCGTCCATAAGGCTCAATTTGGACGAGATGTCCTGGAAGTGGTGGCGGAAACATTGTCTCTCTAAAATGGCTAGAGAGCCATATCCCTTATTGATCCGAGGTTGCAGTGCTGGCCGCAAACTGAACCGGGGGCCTGAAAACTGTACTCCCAAGTATGTGTAGCTATTGGTAATCTCCACTCTCTCTCCTTTGAAGAGGAATCGGAGGTCCTGAGACTTCTTCGACCCGTTGAAGACTATTACCTTTGTCTTACTCAGGTTCACTGATAATTTCCGGATATCACAGAATAGGGCTAATGCATCTAGCTGCCTCTAGAGACCTTCTGGTGATGAGGATAAGAGTGCAATGTCATCTGCAAAGAGTAAGATATAGATCAAAACCTGATGAAGATAGCAACCGTCAGACTCTTGTATGTGATCCCACAGAAAGGCTTCGAGCTCATCAATATATATCCCAAATAAGGTGGGGGAGAGTGGGCACCCCTGCTTAATTCCAATCGTGCTCCGGATGAACTCAGACAGTCCCCCCACCGTGCGAAGACGGCCCAGGACAGACTCGTATAGACGCATAACAGCAATCAGCCAAGAGTTGGGGGTATTGGTGTCTTTGAGTCGCTGTAGAAGATCCTCTCTCGGGACTGAATCAAAAGCCTTCCGGAAGTCCACAAAGCAGCAGTACACCTTTGAGGACTGGTGGCGCGCTTCCTCGATCACAGCACGGAGCGTAAAAATGTGGTCAATGGTCTGATGATCTGACCTGAAACCAGCTTGGCCTCTGGCCCTGAGATCTCTTTCTTCAAAATCGCCAGAAAGCTTTCTATGGAGGATAGTGGCATAGAGTTTTGAGAATGTATGGCCCACCATAATTGTCCTGTAGTTGTTGGGATCCGAGGTATCCCCTGACTTATGGATTGGATATATAATATGGTGGGACCATATGGGGGGGAACCCTTCCCGGACCACATGGTTGAAGAGATCTGCCAGGTATCCGACTAAGGGTCGGATGCCCTGCTTGAAGAATTCGGCTTGGAATCCTTCCTCGTCCGCTGCTTTGCTGCTATTCATCGCCCAGATGGCTTCCCTGACATCTTTATCAGTGAACAGGTGGCATGAGAGGGGAGGAGAAGTGACCTGGATCTGGGATTGTCCGGGAATGTCGTAGAGGCGGGAGGTGTGAGAAAATTCATATGCTATAATGAATTCATCTAGCCGTTGTTATGGGAGACAATTCATACACTGAAATGGGTACATCTAGCCGCTGATCATGGAGACTGTAATACGCATTTCATGGATGTAATACACTATTCTAAATGGATGTGATACGCTCTTCATACGTGAATGTAATACGTTGTTCTAAATGGATGTGATACGCTCTTCATAATGGAAGTGATACGTTGTTCTAAATGGATGTGATATGCTCTTCATAATGGATGTGATTCGCTATTCTAAGTGAATGTGATGCGCTGTTCTAAGTGGATGATATACACTGTCATATAAGATATGTTCATGCAGTCATATATGATATGAGACACGTAGTCATCGTGATGCCCTAATCACTAGAGAATCCTTTCACGCAATTAATATACACAGGCCAAAGACACGCAGTCAACGTGATACCCTAATCACTGTCAAAGTGAGGTAGCCACAGATCATACATGAAGGAGCCACAGACACAGCATACCTGTGTGTACCCTCGAATGAAGAAAGCAGGATGTATGTGATCTGGGCACATCTATCTCAGATAGATGAGGCATAAATAACTTCGGTTAAGGACACAGTGTATGAATCATCCTCGGTTTGTCAAAGCTCAATAAAGATCACATTGATAGCATCATAACAATAATGTGGATTTATGCTAATTCAGTAAGTCTACATGATGATGGAAATCCTTGGTGGCATACCTGTAGCAGCCCTATCACAATGAATAGCAGTGATAGAACTATAATAGATATTATGTTAGAAGTTACAGTCCTAGCATAACTCAGATCGATGATAGTCTGAGATCCTTGGTATACCAGTAAAAAGACACAGTCTCAACATAATGAGAATGATAAACAGTCTCAGACCATGATGATGGAAGATGCAGCATAATGGGCAGCATGATGACAAGAGCAGATGAGAGCAGCTCAGTCATCAAGGTCTAGCACTGTGACAGTACAACATGGTGCTACACGGTAAGGTGCAGCAAATGGACAAGATGCAACACGATGATAGGTGAAGGAGTCACCTTGGAGAATCAGTTGAAGCAGAATGTCTTCAACTGATCTCATCATTATACGAAATGATCTATGCGAGATCTAGATAAGTCAAAGTGTTGACATCTGTTGTAAATGTACTATCTCTCTCTCTCTCTCTCTCTTTCTCTGCTGAACTTTGAAGAACATAAAAGAAGAATTGATCAAGGGTTTCCCCACACATTGTGGGGTTTGTCCTGGCTAGCGCCACATCTTGTGTCCTCTTGTCTTGGCTTGTCTTCTGCGATTTATATTTATGTTCTATCTACAGTTTATCTTAATGCTGATGTGATTGCTAACTGTGAAAATTTAAATAAATTTCTCTAGCATAGAACATACCTAAAAATAACAGTTGCAATACCTCAAAATTGGATGCGGAGTTCTGTGGCATATATGTTCCTAAATAAGGTCGAATGCGCTCATATTGTTGCACAGTGATGTGATCTGGAAGAATAGTAGGAAGGGCTGATATGGCGTGAACACTGAGACTGATCTAGCACAAGTAGTGTGTTGGAAGTAACATTGGAGGGGTTTCTTCATAGTAGTGTTTGAACAATAGTACTATGGGCCCCAGTTTAGAGGCTTGAAGGATCAAAACTGTGATGAAAGGGTTGGTTGATTTAAGCCCTAGGATCAACATTCTGAAGTGAATAGAAGGTGGATAAGTGGGTAGATTTGGAAGGCTTTATGATAGTGATCTTGGAGCAACTAAGACACTGTGTGAAGGCAGCAAAGTACTATTCACAAACGAAGTTGTGAACAATGTTTCTCATGGGCGAGTATACAGTGGGTAGATGTACTTATCTGTTGTGAGAAGCCAACATTGTTGAATGTCAAAATTCCAAACTAGAACCCTATTGCAGCAATTGATATTATTTCTCCTAATTGTTAATTAATTAACAATTTATCTACTACGACAAATATCGAAATAAATACACTGCAACCTTCACAAGTGAAATTCTGCAGAAAAATAAAACGTTGGAAGCTGAGAAATGCTAGCGCACACATATAAAATATGAGACAATTATTTTTGAGAAGTGTCCCCGGAAAAACCCAACTTGGGAAAACCAATGTAGTAGTGAGGGTTTTTATTATTATGCAGTAGTGAGAAATTTTGAGTACAACTAGATGCCAATATCTGGCAATCCTACAAAGACAAAAAATGGCAAAAATCTAGTGAGGAATTTCCTTACCCCACAAGCAATCCCCGACACAGCTTGCCTTCAGAAACTCAGCCCTCTGACCCTCCACGTCAGCTTTTGCGCAGCCTGTTTGATGTCAAGCCTTTGACTGGTCTCTGATGAAGTTGTTTTGCCCTATGTTGGCTGGAAAAATGCTTCTCCGGCACTCTAAGACTCTTTCCCGACCGTTGGAACTAAAGATGTCTTTCTCTCTCAACAAATTGAACTTTCCTGTAGAAGCTACTGTGCAACCCCTACGTCAGCTTCTCTATGACTCTTTTGCCTCTACAAATGCACTCACTCAATCTGGAATAATTCCTCCAACCTCACTGTCTCTGCCCCTCACACAATGCTTCGATCTCTAGCTCTCTCCAACAACTGACTGCTGCTACTCTACAAATCAATCTACCAAGAAATCAAACTATTGAAGTGTCTTCTCCATCACCACATCGACCTCCTTTTATAATCCTCTGTTGGAGCACCAACGACCAAGATTAAAACGTAGTCAATGGCTAGGATCATCTCTGGATCGATCTATGTGAGTTTGTAGATGATTTTCGCCTTGACTTAATTATTACTGATTAATTAACCATATTCCCTAAGTTTAGACTTATGAAATATTTAAAAACCAATTAATAATCTAATTAAGACATTTCTAGGCGGAATTTCTAGAAACGATTTCTGGGTTTTGGAGATCTCATGTATTCTAGCACCTCCACCAAATTTCGTGGCTATAACACATCCGATGCTACAAAAACTAGCACTCCCTCTTAGCGAGGTGCACACCTTGCCACAACACACTATCTCCACATCATCTCCTGTCACGTTGCTGATGTCTGGCTGCTACTTCCCACCAACCAGTGCACAACTCTTATATACACTACATTTGTGCTATTGCTGACACTGCCATACTGTTGCCAACACTGCATCTACGCCGCAACTCCCTCTCATCGGTTGCTACTACAACTGCAACATCTACAGCTGAAAAGCATCCAAAATACTGAATCAACTGTGATCAGTATGATGCATTTGTCTCACGAGTCTCTGACTGCTACTGGCATCTGCATTGTCACTAAAGAATCTGCACTACTGCCAATTCTACACTGAGCCAACTGCTCTGCTGTCAACACCGCACTACGCTCCTCAGCATCTCACTACGGCTAGTCTACAACTGTCACTTTGGTACTGACTGCATTAACTGCCACTCATCCATCCTGCTACTGAATATTGTGGGCCCCTGTAGCCAGGTAATGATCCATGAGGTGGACCCCTTAAGGATCCTGCCCCTCTGTAGCGCTCTAGGGCTACAACACCAAGTCACCCCACCTCACTCTTGGAGGTATATCGTTGAACATAGCAAAGTCTTCCTCTAGCCTAGAGGACAGCCTATCAATCTCTGTTGTAGTTGCATGTTGGTATTGCTTCTCCTCCTTGTCCTTCTTCCTGAGAGGACCCTAGGTACTGTAGTGACCGAGCTCACCACACCTGAAGAACTTGACCTTTGACAGGTCCTACTTCTTCTTTCTCTACTCCCCCTGTCCCTAAATAGGACCCTTTCATGTGAGGGCTACATTCTCCTCATCCTTCACCATCTTTGATCCACTGCTGTTGCAACTAATGGAGCTCTTCAATAGAGCTTGTCTCAACTCCTCCTATTGCAAATCGGCCCACATTCTATCCCAGTCTGGTAACCTGTCTCTGCCCAATATGCTTTGGAAGAAAACCTTCCAATCCTCTGAGACGTTGTTGAGTGCCAATCACACTAGCTCCCTAGATTAAGGCAATGCCCCAACAACTGACAACTGGTCTCGGACCTCCTGAATTATGGTAAGGTAGGGGTCTCAGCTTCTCCTCTAGGTACATCTTTCGTTGCTCAAAAGTACCTTGGTATAACGTGGAGAAAGCATCCCACATCTGTTTGGCAATATGTTTGCCAAGTATATATGAGACAATATGACCCCGGACTCCAACCAAGATCAACCGCTTCGCCCGCACCATCTCTTTCTTACATTCTTTTTGTTGATCTGCATCCTGAGAAACCGCCACTACAACATCAATGTAGGCTTTTAGGCCATATTCATCTAGAAGCAAGGATATCCTTGCCTTCCAAATGACGTAGTTGGAAGCTCCATCCAACCTGTTCTGATCACAAAGCCCAACAGTGGCCATCTCAATGAACTATCAAAAACTTCCTCTTTCCTTCTACTTGGTTGCTACTCTGCTACTCGCACTCCCTTTTGAAGTGAGAATATCTGCTCACAACTACTGCCGATCTACAAGGAAAATCGAACTTCGTGAGACTAGAAGTTCCCTGAGGAAATTTTTCCCTCTGTGTGTGCTCTTCTCTCTTCCACCCTAACGTTGGTTCTGCTTGAGCATACTACTGAAAACCCCTGCGTCCAGCTAGAGATCTGCCCTACGAAAGCACTGAGCTGCTCCCTCTACCTCTGGAATCACTCGATCTAGAAGGATAGAATTTTTCTACCCCTCACTCAGAAAAAGACGGACCTCCTCAAGCAACTCGACCTCCTGGCAAAAATACTGCGCTACCCTTGGGAATTTGGGTCTATTGCCCTTGCTGAGCAACGAAATTCCTTTCCTTCATTTCTAAACTCTCTAGTTGATCAACTGCGCTCTGGCACAATGTGGAAATTCCAAACTGGAACCCTATTGCAGCAATTGATATTATTTTTCCTAAATGTTAATTAATTAACAATTTATCTGCTACGGCAAATATCGAAATAAATACACTGCAACCTTCACAAATAAAATTCTGCGGAAAAATAAATTGGAAGCTGAGAAATGCTAGCACACACATATAAATTATGAGACAATTATTTTTAGACAAGTGTCCCTGGAAAAACCCAACATGGGAAAATCGGTGCAACAGTGAGGGTTTTTATTATTATGCAGCACTAAGAAATTTTGTGTACAACTGGATGTCGAAATCTGGCAATCCTACAAAGAAAAATACTGGCAAAAATCTAGTGAGGAATTTCCTCACCCCATAGGATATCCCCAATACAGCTTGCCTTCAGAAACCTTTGCGCAGCCTGCTTGATGTCAAGCCTCTGACTGGTCTATGATGAAGTCATTTTGCCCTCTGCTGGCTGGAAAAATGTTTCTCCGACACTCTGGGACTCCTTCCCCACCTCTGGAACTGAAGTCGTCTTTCCTTCTCAACAAATCAAACTTGCTTCTAGAAGCTACTGCACATCCCCTGTGTCAGCTTCTTTGTGGCTCTTCTGCCTCTTTGCAAATGCACTCACTAGATCTGGAATACTTTCTCCATCTTCATTGTCTTTGCCCTCACACACTGCTTCAATCTCTAGCTCTCTCCGACAACTAACTACTACTACTCTAGAAATCAATCTACCAAGAAATCGAACTACTGAAGTGTCTTCTCCATCACCACATCAACCTCCTCTTATAATCCTCTGTTGTTGTAGCAACGACCAATATTAAAACTTAATCAATGGCTAGGATCATCTCTGGATCGATCGGTGTGAGTTTCTAGATGATTCTCGCCTTGACTTAATTAATACTGATTAATTAACCATATTCCCTAAGTTTAGACTTAGGAAATATTTAAAAATTGGTTAATAATCTAATTAAGTCATTTCTAGGCAAAATTTACAGAAACAATTTCTTTGTTTTCGAGATCTCATGTATTCTAGCGTCTCCACCAAATTTCGAGGCTATAACACATCCGATGCTACAAAATCTAATATTGAATACCTCAAGTACAGTGTTCATGGAAGGAGTCATGGGTTGTTAGGAGGCAAATTCGAATGGGAGCCCTAGTTCGGCTGAGGAAAGGAGCCATATAGTTGATAAGAGGGAAGTTCCAAAAGTCCCTAAGAGCAATGATGGTGGAGCAGCCATATTAGTGCTAGTGGGTAGTTTGTTGAAGACCATGAGAGTTGATGATCTTAGAGGAGTAGAAGAGAAACTAGTGGGCAAATTTGTTTGAGGCAGGTGTAGCCTTGAGCAACAAGGCAGGGAGAGATCAAAGTAGAGAAGTGGTGGTTGAGCGAGGGTACGATAGAGTTCTCAAGATGGAGCCTCAACTAGTATCTCAGTTTGAGTCTAAGCTAGTTGGCAGTTGGGTTGACCAACAGATGATGATGACCATAGCCCAGGGCAAGTGCAGGAAGCCATTCAGTTAGAGACTCCCAGTTTAGGGAGAGTTCGAGCCAAGTGGGCAGAGGCTTTGGTTAAGGGAGATCAAAAGAGAGTTGAATCTTCCAGTATCATTCTAGCCAGAGGAAGCATCCACAAAGGTACATAGGGTACATGGCACTTATGACTTAAGTGATTGACTCACAAAAAATGGTGGGAAAGAATAGGTCTTCAAATCAAGTTCTGCAAAGGAAAGAAGGGAAGTCTTCTAGTTTAGAGGGAGCAGTTGTATCAGCAAGGAATGTGGTAGTGTTGAAGACAGATCTAGGTGGACGAGGTTCTCCCAAAAGAACCTTCCTCACTAAGAGGGATTGTTGAAAATAGTAGCAAGAAAGGTCCTTCTTTGACTTGTGCCTTAGTCAAAGAGACCAAGAAGAAATGTTCCTTAGCATGCACAAGTTCCTAAAATTTAGGATGAATTCCTAAAAATTATGGCAAGTTCCTATAAGGTAGGACAGTTCATGAAGCAATTTGACTAATATGTATTATGAAGAAGGCTCAGTTTGGTGTCTTCTAGTGCGAGTTATTTTTGGGAAAAGATAAACGAGTGAGCCTCAAGTTATAAATTGAGGAAGGATGAGTTGCATGAGTTAGCTAGTATGAGTTCCAAAAATATAACTTGCCAGAATTAGCTAATTTGAATTGCTTACAAGGAGGACAAAGGCACAAAACTGATCATTGTTTTGTGAGCACGAGTTGGTGAGACAAGGCAATAGAGAGAAAAAGATTTTGCAAGAGCTCATGGTAGGAAGGGCAGATTGACAGAGGAGAATTCCTTGAGGAATGCACTAGAATTTAGGAGTAATTCCTAAAAAATAGTAGGTCTCTATTGCGCTAGGATTTAGGAGAAATCAGCACAAGTAACTAGAAGCTTCGCTAGGCAAGGAAAGGAAAAAGTAGGATCAACATTCTTGCAAGGTGTTTCAAGCTAAGGACTAGCAAGGGAGAATAAGTTGTTTTCTCTATTGAAACAGTACTGTGTTGTAACAAATCCATTGCTCTAAATTTCTATCAATAAAATTCTCAATCAAGTAGAGGGCTTTCCAAGTTGGGTTCCCTAGAAAAATTGTGTCTTTCGAATATTATGTGATTGTGTTTATTTCTGTTCTTATTTAGTTATAAATTAAGTAGGGAAAATTTTGTATCTTGGATTACAGGTTAGTTTCAGATTTGTTCATTCAAGCAGATCAGAATTTTTGTGGATTTTAGTTAGCCTTCCTTTAGGACCTTCCTCAAGCAAATCAAATTCCACTAAGTCAACGCTTGTCAAACCTCACCACATCTGGTCTAATTCAGAATTTTGGCCCTGCAACTCAAATATGAAATTTGGACTTGCATCTTCGGCCCTACAGCTTGCAGAACAACCCCAGAAGTTTCAGACATGTGGACAGAACCAAGCAAAAATTCAGATTTTCTTTTCTTACTTTGTTTCTCTCTCTTCCTCGGCCTTCACACTTCTTTTCTTCTTCACTTTCTCGGAGATTAAACTTGTGTGTCAAGTGTGCAAATGAGGATGAAGTATCTTCCTTTATATAGCCATCCATATGGTCTAATTAGGCCTCTTCTAGGCCAACTTCATCTGGCAGGGCTGACTTGGTCTTGGGGGTCAAAAAGACTTTTCTAGACTCAAAAATAATATTTTTCTTTTGATACAAGATATTCTAAATGGGACTTTGACACATGAAAAGATTTCTTCTTGACTAAATAAACCCTAGAAGCATGAAGAACATGCTTGACTAGAAAAATAATAATAATAATAAAATTTTATTTTTCTTCTTTTTGCTTTTTACAAAATGCATTGATACAAGTACAAATATAAGTATGAAGACTGAACCTAGTTACATTTTTCAACAACATGAAACTTGAGGTTCGAAGTTCGACGAACCTCAAAACAAAGTTCAGATTCGTATGAAATTTTCTCAAGGTTCGACTCAGGTTCTGTGGTTCAATCTCGTTACATTTTGATAAATTTGGCAAAAGGTAATTGAAATTCTAAATTGGTATGGAACCAAAAAACCCTAGTATATAAGAACGGATCGTGTGGTATGAAACCTCAAATGCTTACTTGCTGGTCGTCGACAGTTACTTCCCAGCTCATTTATGCATCTTGTCGAATCTAGTTTCGTGGATCTCTGTTTGCATATCTTTGAGAATTATTTTGAGAAAATTATCCACTGATGGCAATTTGGGGAAGAAAAGAGAGCTGAAGCAAATAGCGGCATTGATTGTTCCAGAATACTTATGCCCTCATGGATTACAAAGAATCTGGTTGGATCACCTTGGTTTTTGTTGTCATAGTTGTGTTTTATATGTTGAGGCCCAAAATCATAGTGTGTTATTGTTCTTGGTGTGTGTTATTGTTCTTCACCAACTCACACTTCGTCGGCTATCGCTTGGATTTTTTTATTTTAAATTGGAGATAGTTAAATAAATTATCACTTATGTTGATAAAATTTATGACTTAAATTCTTTTTATAAATATAAACTTATATCACTTTATATAAAATATAATATTGGGTTTCTATATGAAATACTATTTTATTTCATAATTTTTTATATTAACATAGAGTATGACTTCCTATTATTATAATAATGAGTATATATATAAAATGTTGGATAAAAATATGTTATGTGTAATTTGTTAATATATATATTATATATATATATATATATATATATATATTCGAATTTAATGTTGAAACTCAATCGAATTTTATTAGGAAATTTGAATTCAAATCGAATTTAATCATTGTCTAACTCGAATTCGAACCTGAACCATGTGACATTGAATGTGAGTATCCTGGGCCATTTACCCCTAGGCAAATCAGCATGGCCCCATAGGTAAATGTATCAATATCCCCTAGTCAAATGAGCATGACCCCATGGGAGATGTTTTCCCCTAGGCCATTCACGCCTAGCCAAATCAGCATGGCTTCTTTGAGTGAATGTATCATTCTTCCCTAGTCAAATTAGCATAACCCTATGGATGTGAAATCAGCATGGATCCAATGGAAGAATGTCTGCCCTATGTTGTAGTTTCCTTGGGCCATTCACCCCTTAGCCAAATCAGCATGGCTCATTGGGTGAATGTATCATTCCCACACTAGTCAAATTAGCATGATCCCGTGGGAGAATGTCTACCTAATCCTGCAAAAACATCAACATTCCCTCTTTGAGAGGCAAACATTTTGCATCATACCAAGCTTGTCTCTGAAGCATAAAAACTTCGCTCTAGATAGAGGCTTGGAGAATGTCTGCATTGTGCTCATCTATGGATATGTACTGATCTATGGATATGTACTGAAGTTTCACTACTCCCTATTGATTTTTCCTTGGCACTTCATAATCAAGTTTATGTCTAGAACATGATCACAAACACACTAAAATGCCACAACACAAGCACTTTGCACAACGAAAAATGTACAACAGTGAATCAATGTAGTACACAAGACAATTTTTCAACCCAAAACTTGTTATATTACAAACTTTAACACGACAAACATAGGGCTCCCATACCAAGGATTGTGGCTCTTACAATTAGCCCTAATACAAGAACAACTAGGGCTTGAGGTCAACAACTTATGACACTCAATCTACACTTGAATAAAGTACAATTGACTTACTTGCTTAAGGAGATCTCGACTCAGCCCTTTCGGGTCCACGTACCTTGAACACTTGGCAGGTCCTTCGCCACCTCTTCTACTGCTCACAAGTACATTTGCAACTTCATAATGCTTGCATCTTTAGCTGATCAATCTGCCTCTATCAACCTTCTAGTTTCTCCCAGAATGACTGAACATAGGCCTCCAAACTACCTTCTAGCAACCCTCTTGCTCCTCCAAGATAGCCTACTCTTACGGTCTTCAACAATTTTTCCCTCTTATCAACTAATATGCCAACCCAGATCACTAAACTAGGGCATCATCAAACAACCCACTTAATTGACTTCTTGTTGCTCCAAGATCAGTCCTTAGGGTAAACAAACCTTCCCTCACACAGTCCAATAAGATGGCTGATCTAGGGATCTTTTGCATAGCCCATACAACAAAGAATTATCACTGCATGCACTATACTTAGGGCATCATATCATGTTGTCCAAAACACCACTTATGGATAGATTTACGTCACCATCAACCTAACACTTCTCCTTATAGAATCTGCCTCATGTCCTCCTTGCAACCTTTGCTTAGTCTACAAGGAGCTCGGTTCTCTGTCCTTGACACCTGTGCACTATCTAAGGGAACTCGGCCCTCACTTCACAATCCTGAACTTATCATACAATCAACCCTAACATCCTTCGCTCCACTTTAATTCACCTCGGCCCCTACTCAGCATCCTCTAATCCCTCTCGGCCTCATACACAGCCACTTAAGGGAGTCTTGACCCTCTTCTACAGGTGGAGATAACTCAACCTAACCAAAGTTCAAGTGCACCAATATTTTTGGCCCTTTCCTCAAAACTTTCCACAACTCGAATGCACGAAATTGTAGTCTTTGATCAAAAAATCATGCTCAGACTCTTCGTCAGCTTCCTTTCCCTTGACCTATACCAGAACATGAGATAAAACAAAACCAAACTCATCCTTTTCCTCCTTTCTAGCTCAGCTCCTGAGGTCAGCGGATACCTTGCTTGTCTTTGCTTGAGAAATGCACTTGTGAGGTGCCTAAATGAACTTGACCTTATCTCTAGTTATAGTGATCTTATGTGATGTATTTCACCACCAAGGGTCATGACCTATCCTCAAGTCGACCTAACCAAAACTTTCTCAACCACCATTTGCCATAGAAATAAAATCCATTTCATTTATCTTTTGCCACATCATCAAAGCCTTAGGTTCCCCTTATCCCTTCAAGGGTGCCCCACATGCAAACAATGATTAAACAATTAATTTTCACCTTGTCTCTTTATGGTTTATGCATTGGTAGTTGTTTAATGAAGAAGAACACTAATAACCTAAGCAAAAGAAGATCATAATCTACAAAAGTAGAAAGCACTCAAAAGTAATTACTCATAGATTATAGAAGAGAAATCACATAATTGCTATGCCCTAGATTTCTCAACATGGTATCAGAGCTAAGGTAACTAAGTCAAGGAAGGGCATCTTATGAAGGGACACTCAAGGATCAAAACTCAAGGAAGGCATCAAAGCGAAGAATCATCTTGAAGTCAAAAGAAGCATCATAACCCTAGATCAAAGAAGGCCTACAAAGAAGTATTGTAATCATCATCAAGAAAAGAAGGTCAACATCTACTCAAGTTAAATTGTTTTGAAGACTATTCATCCAAAGGAAGCTAGATCAAAAGGCGGTGCCATCTCGCTCTCTGTGGGATCAAGGATCATTCTTGAAGAAAACTACCTTCATCAAGGATAAGTTTTCTATCCTCTATATCATCATGAACATCAAGGAAGCAACAAGAAGAAGGAGCATCCTATCAAGTAAGTATATTTATGTCCACACCTGAATCTGTCAAAATGTCTTTTTGCAAGGAAAGCAACAAATTGGTTGGGGCTTCAAACTATCTTGCATGGAAGAAAAGGAGAGATCTAAATATCATTGAAAATGAGGTTATGGAACATGTCAAAGGTTCTATCACTAAACCAAGAAATGAAGATGCTCAAGCTCTTGCTAGGTATATGAAAGGGGAAG
>APFE031663912.1:33040-72761 GCA_000404065.3 Pinus taeda | reverse complement strand
TTGATTAGAGACTTAATCTTGGCCGTTGAAGACTCAACGGGAAAAGTATAATATGGAGGCTTGAGGTTCATTTGAAAACACACACGAAGAGAACGAATTGATCTAGAGTTCGATTTCTAGGGCTAGGCAACTGAGAAACTCAAACTAGGCGATCATTCAAAAACAGAGGGGCAATGAGAATCGAGAAGGACTTTCTAGAGAATACTGACAGAGAGGTAGAAAGAGTTTGCAGAGAGGCAGTGTAGTAGCCAGCTAGGCCCGTGCAGCCTTGAAGCAAAGCCAAAAAGGACTGCGCAAAGGGAAAAGCTGCCTGTCACGCGGAAGCCGGAACTGTCGAGAATTACCGAATAGCCGGGATAGTTGATGCAAAGGGCAGAGAAGCTGACGCAGAGCCTGAAAGGCTGATGCAAGGCCTACGTATGGCCAACACAGAAATAGCTGGGCTAACCAGTCTTGTGTCGGATCAACTGTAAATCTGTTGGGTGAAGTGAGGTAAAACTCACTCAGATTTTCCACCAGTATTTTCTCTGTAAAGGATTCCTAGATGAGCATCATAGATTTGTATTCGGATATTTCTCCTGCATAATAATAAACCCTCAGAACTGTTGCACCGGTTTTCCCGCATTGGGTTTTTCTGGGGACTATTGTGTCCAAAAATAAGTGTGTCCTGACTCCTATGTATCTTGTTCTTTGCCTATTTTCTGTTTCATGAGATCAAATATTTAATTAGTGTAGGCTGCAAAAGTAATTTTCTTCAGCATTCAAAAGAATAACTTGGTTAATGTATGTTAAAAATCAAGTAGGTGAAGTAGATTCAGATTTGCTGCAATAGGGGTTCTTTCGAGTCTAGGAATTTTCCCATGGATTCAGAGCATTGATTTTGAAATAGGAAGAGTAGATCTAGTGTTGAGCAGTGAGGCTGAAAGCTGCACTTGGCAGCAATTCGAATCCCTTTGAATGGATTGCACAGTCCTTGTCGGGAAGCAGATCCGAGGATATCTCTCTCTGAGTGAGATGACAGAGAGATACGATTTCCAGTTCGTGAATTTGCAGAGGCAGAGAGTGACGTATAGGCTCAGCGTAATATTTGAAGGGCGCAGTTTCTACCAGGGCAGAAATCCGCTAGAAAAGAAAGAAGGCACTTAGAAGGGGAATTTTCTCCTCAGAGAACTTTCCGCCAAAAAGTTTGAATCTCTCACTTGCTGAGCAGCTGCGTAGTGCTAAGCAGTGACTAGAGGATCCAGTTCAATAGTTGGGTGAGATGGCATCACATGGGCTCAAAGATCAGGACAGGTTGGATGGAGCCTCCAACTATGTCATATGGAAGACCAGAATCTTAGTTGTTTTGGAGGAATACGATCTCGAGGCCTAAGTCAAAAGTGTTGTAGTTGTCCTGCTGACAACAATCAAAAGAAAAAGTACAAGGTCGAGCAGGGGAAGACAAAGAGGTTCATTCTCAATGGAGTTCGAGATCATGTGGTCTAACACTTGCACAGCAAGGATACAACCCGAGAGATGTGGGAAGCCTTGTCTTCTTTGTATCAAGGCTCTTCCGAACAATGGAAGATGTATTTAGAGCAAAAGTTGCAGCAGACTTTGATGCAGAAAGGAGAAGGGGTGAACCTCTATCCTCAACATCTTCAGTACACTCGAGACTAGCTTGTTGCAGCTGGGTCCACTCATCAGCCAACCATGATGGTGAGGATAGCCCTGAATGGTGTCTCGAATGAATGGAAAGTTTTCCTCCAAAGCATATTGGGCAGGGAAAAACTACCTTCTTGGGAGGAGATGTGGGCGTCTCTTCAACAAGAGGAGTTAAGGAGGGACCTAGTGAAGGTAAACCTCAATGGAAACAGTGGGAGTGGCACAAAGACGGAGGAGGAGGAGGAAAACGCAGCTCTAGCATCGAAGGGACAACAGAAGCAGAAGCGAAAGGACATTTCGAAGGTGATATGTTTCAGTGGTGGCGAGATGGGCCACTATGCATCTCATTGTCCTTTGAAGAAAAAGGATAAGGATGAGAATCATGATCCTAAGGTTGCTTCAACAAAGATTGACGAGGATGAGTTTTCCATGAGTGCCCACGCATCTCCAGGAGGGAGATGGGGCAATATTGAGCTATAGTCAGGAGGACTACATGTGGGTAGGATCCTTGAGGAGTCCACCTCTTGGATCAATTCCTTGCCACGGGAGCCCAGGATTCAACGATAGTGAGATGGACTTAGTGTCAAATGATGCAATGGATTGTTTGGAGGAAAAATGCAGTAGCTTGGGACCAGAGACTGATCAACACAGAGCAAGGTTGGGAGCAGTGCAGTTGGCATAGTGCAGAAGTCAACAACATTGCAAAAGATTCATAGGGTCAGAGACTAGTAGCAGTCCGATTCCAACATTCATTGTATTATGCTTAACACAGTTAAGTTCAACTAATTTTGGATGTTTTTTAGGTGCTTCTCTCAACAACTAAGTTGCAGTACGGATGCAGTGTTAGCAATGGCAGTGCTAGCAGCATAGCAAATGCAGCAGTTGAGAGGGAGTTGTAGTACAAATGCAATAGTGGCACTGGTAGTGTCATGGGCAGCAATACAGTAGCAGCAGTAGCACAATGTTGGTGGCAGCAGTAGTGCAGAAAGGGGATGCTTCAGAAACAGAGCATCATGCAGGTGGACATTGTTGCTAGAGCACTTTCCTCGCTAAGAGGGAGTGTTAGTTTTTGGTAAAATTGAAAGTGATCTAGCCATGAAAATTGGTGGAGAGGCTAACACACGAGTTCTAAAGAACCCATAAACCGTTTGGTGAAATTCCACTCGGATTGTATTTTATTAAAATAATTAATATTTTTAATGGTGTTCCTAAGTCTAAACTTAGGGAAATTAAAATATTAATGGGTATTAATCAAAATATGGGTGAATGATCTAGAAGGCGGATCAAGTCATGTTTTAATCTTAGCCATTGATTAGAGACTTAATCTCAGTCGTTGAAGACTCAACAAGAAAAGTATAAGATGGAGGCTTGGGGTTCATTTGAAAACATACACGGAGAGAACGAATTGATCTGGAGTTCGATTTCTGGGGCTAGGAAGCTGATAAATTCGAACTAGGTGATCATTCAGCAACGAAGGGGTAGTGAGAATATGGAAAGACTTTCCGGAGAACACTGACAGAGAGGCAGAGAGAGCTTGCAGAGAGGCAGCGCAGTGGCCAAGAGAGATGACATTGGGCCAGTCTGGGTGCACGCAGCCTTGACATAGAGCAAGAAAGGACTGCGTAGAGGGAAATGTTGCCTGTCACACAGAAGTCGGAACTACCAGGAACTACTAGAATAGTCGGGATAGCTGACACAGAGGGCAGAGAAGCTGACACAGGGCCTACACAGGACCATTGCAGAAATAGCTGGGGTTAACCAGTCTTATGCCGGATCGGGCGGAATTCTATCGGGTGAAGTGAGGCAAAACTCACTCAGATTTTTCGCCAACATTTTCTCTGTAAAGGATTGCTAGATGAGCATCCTAGATTTGTATTCAAATATTTCTCCTGTGTAATAATAAACCCTCAGAACTGTTGCACCGGTTTTCCCGCATTGGGTTTTTCCGGGGACCATTGTGTCTAGAAATAAGTGTCTTATGTGTCTTGTTCTTTGCTCTGTTTTCCGTTTCATGAGATCAAATATTTAATTAGTGTAGCCTGCAGAAGTAATTTGCTTCAGTATTCAGAAGAATAACTTGGTTAATGTATGTTAAAAATCAAGTACGTGAAGTAGATTCAGATTTGTTGCATTAGGGGTTCCTTCGAGTCTAGGAATTTTCACAAAAAAAAGGAATGTTCTTTGTGTTGAGAAATCTAGGGCATAGCGATTATGTGATTTCTCTTCTATTGGTAATTGCTTGTGAGTGCTTTTTACTTTTGTAGATTAGGATCTTTTTTAACTTAGGTTATTAGTGTTCTTCTTCATCTAATAGCTACCAATGCATAAACCATAAAGAGACAAGAGGCACAAAATATAGGCTATCAACCAGGGCCAAAATCTCTCTCTTTCAGAGAAAAACCTGAACAAATTCTTCTTCTTATAGAAATTCTAATTGACGAATACCAAGACTAAAACCCTTGACCTATTGGCCACTCTAAGACCAAGACACAAATCTCCCTTGATGAAGTCCTTCTTCCTTGACTAAGGCGCACAATGGGAGCCATCACTAAGGCCAAAACATATCCTAAAGGCTCACAATAGGAGCCATCACTAAAATAAAATTTCTTCCTCATGAAACACATGAGACAAGCATTACAATAATTTTATTTTTCTTCTTTTCGTCAATTACATAAAATCATAATTACACATGTCATTATGAAGACTGAACCTAGTTACACTTTTCAACACTCCCTCTTAACTAGGGAGGTATTCACAATGGTACTTGGTCACTCTCAATCTGAAGAATTTCTCATAAGAAGAGTCGGATTGGTAACCCATCTATGTAGCATCATATCAACTAGCAGCGTCACATAGCAAGGCCTTGACTAAAAAACTCTATCTCTCCACAAGATATGAGCACAACGCTGGCGAGACCAATAATGTATAGACACCCTCATCATTGTCTCTCTTGGAACATACCCTACTCGGGTTCTCAGGGTGTGTTCTACCAGGACTATTCTTATCTTGGATTCGCAATCCTCAAAGAATATCGGTCCTCTACGACTACTCTTATCTTGGATGCCCTAACTCATCCTCGAAAAGTATCAGATGTCAGTTGTTTACCCAATCCTCCATTCTGTCTTCCCAAGTGAATACAAGAACGATGTGTCTATCTCTCCCTCTTACTTAGGGAGGACATATCTATTCCAATAAAGGAAGGTACTTATTCCTACAGAAGGAATGTACCCAAGCTCCCTCTTGGCTTAGGAATTTCCAAGTTTCTTCCAAGTAAGAAACTTGTTTCCAGGCTCCCTCTTAATTAGGAACCTATGGGAGCTCCTCAGGTGGAGATGATGGGACAACAAGTTGCTTTAAGAACTCCTCTTCACGATGTCAAGAAATTCTTTTCATTATCTAGGAGTCTTCATGTTTGGAACTTCTACATAGGGCACCGACCACCCATCACTTTCATCCATGCGTCATCCATGTCATCATCAGAAAGTGATCTATCAGTCCATATTTGGCCTTCCTTCATGCCATGCTTACTTAAGGATCTTTCATCCTATTACATCTGCATTGGTGATGGAAGATATCCATAGATCTTCCCTTGGCAGCCCTACATAAACCCATCCAGATATTTGTTCAAAAATAAAGCAATGAACATTAAAATCAACATTACCTTTATGATGGTCTTTCAACGTGACATCTTTTAGTTTGCATCAACATCTTGCATACATATCGACACATCTCCCAAAGATATATATTGTCGAGGGTCTCTTTCTTTTTTAGACTCCATCAAAGTCTTCATCTCTTCCATGGAGATATCCTAGTCAAATCTTCTTGGTCTTTCGGATGTTGATTGCCTTTACCATGGTTGCATATTCCATGATCTCTTCCTTCCTTTCTTCACACATTGCATTCCTAGGAGCTTCTACTTAGAGTTCCTCAATTGTAGTCAACCACCTCATACTTCATATGAGGACATATTATGTTGATTTCATCTAGTGAATGTGTGACCCATGCATTCCTGCATCCCTTTGAGGGAGGAGATCCTTTCTTTAGATCATGCTCTTTAGATAGAGCACTGGTTCATGATACCTGCAGCCATATGACATGACCTCCACAATATCAAATGCAAGCATACATACCTCATTTTTCCTTTGGGTCATCCAAACTTCCTGCAGTAGCTTCCTTGATTGAAAGAGATTCAATCACTCGATTTGATTCACTTTTATGTCATCATACCATCATCCCATGAATTCCACAAGTTTGGAATTCTTGATGAAACACTTGCTTCTCTTCATGATCGGTGAACCTTTCAATGAAGATTCCATCAAAGAATCTTGAGGATCTAAAGTATCCCATCAGCAAATGTTTCCTTTTGACATGTATGATGAACCTTGTACTAGATGACCTTGCCAATTATGTTCCCAATGAGATTCCCAAAAGCTATATCCTTGACTTCCATAGATTCTAACCATCTTTCATGCTTCTCTATGATGATGTCACGAGCTCTTGCTTTCAATGCTTCTATGATGCCATGATGCATCCCATCATTATTTTTGGTGAATAGTGATAGCCATATCTTACAATAGAAGACTTAGGAACTTGAGAGGAACTTAGGTGAGGAAGACTATCTCAATCACAATAGAGATCTCTTACTTCCTCATTCTTGGATTTCTTCTTTTTAGCTTCCTCCACTTCTTCGGTGACATAGGCTTCTTCTCTTCCTCTTTTGTTATTGTCCTTCATGATCTTAGGACAATTTCTTTTGTAGTACCCATATTCTTGACACCCATAGCATTGAATCTTATACATGTCCCTTTTCTTTTTCCAAGAACTAGACTTCCCAAATTTTCCCTTTCTTTTTGTCATTGTAGCATAAGCTTGACTTTGCTCACCTGCTCCCACATCAAATTTGACCTTTAGTCTAGATTCTTCAATTTCGCACAGTGACCATAGATCCTGGAATGGAGTAGCTTCTTTCTTCCCATAAATACTTGAAGTAAATTTAACCCACTCCTCCAGTAGTGCATTTAATACCACTATAGTCATTTCTCTATCAGACATGACTTCTCCCAGATCTTGTAGTTGATCATGGATTTCAGATATACTCATAAAGTATGAGGCTATTCCATCTTTCCTTCACATCTTAAACTTGTAGAGTTCTTGCCTTAATGAGATGACTTCTCCAGCAGTGCTTACGAAATACAACTCTACCAGTTTATCATAGATTTCTTTTTAAGTTTCTAGTTTAGATACATATGGGATGAGGGGATCCTTGATGGATTCTATGAGAATCCTTTGAGCCCTAACTTCCCCTTTCATATACCTAGCAAGAGCTTGAGCATCTTCATTTCTTGGTTTAGTGATAGAACCTTTGACATGTTCCATAACCTCATTTTCAATGATATTTAGATCTCTCCTTTTCTTCCATGCAAGATAGTTTGAAGCCCCAACCAATTTGTTGCTTTCCTTGCAAAAAGACATTTTGACAGATTCAGGTGTGGACATAAATATACTTACTTGATAGGATGCTCCTTCTTCTTGTTGCTTCCTTGATGTTCATGATGATATAGAGGATAGAAAACTTATCCTTGATGAAGGTAGTTTTCTTCAAGAATGATCCTTGATCCCACAGAGAGCGAGATGGCACCGCCTTTTGATCTAGCTTCCTTTGGATGAATAGTCTTCAAAACAATTTAACTTGAGTAGATGTTGACCTTATTTTCTTGATGATGATTACAATACTTCTTTGTAGGCCTTCTTTGATCTAGGGTTATGATGCTTCTTTTGACTTCAAGATGATTCTTCGCTTTGATGCCTTCCTTGAGTTTTGATCCTTGAGTGTCCCTTCATAAGATGCCCTTCCTTGACTTAGTTACCTTAGCTCTGATACCATGTTGAGAAATCTAGGGCATAGCAATTATGTGATTTCTCTTCTATAATCTATGAGTAGTTACTTTTGAGTGCTTTCTACTTTTGTAGATTATGATCTTCTTTTGCTTAGGTTATTAGTGTTCTTCTTCATTAAACAACTACCAATGCATAAACCATAAAGAGACAATAGACACAGAATATAGGTTATCAGCTAGGGACAAAACCTCTCACTCTTTGAGAGGAAAGCCCGAACAAATTCTTCTTATAGAGATTCCAATTAACGAATACCAAGACCAAGACCCTTGACCTATTTGCCACTGCAAGACCAAGACGCAAAGCTCCCTTAATGAAGTCCTTCTTCCTTGAGTCAACGGTAGTCAACCTTCTGCTTTCTCCTTCTCCTCGGCTTCTCTTTAAATTTGGCTGCTTCAAACCTTTATTAGTTTCGGCCTCCTTGAATTAGGCCTTCTTTGCATGCTGATTCCTTCTAGCTTCCCTCGGCTTCCTCTTGTCTTGACTTTCTTCCAACTCGGCTTCCCTATTAGGACTGTTATCCTTCTCGGTTCTTTCTGCAGCAAGTATCCTCTACTTCATTCATATGTGTGTCCTAAAACAGACCCAAAACATATCCAAGAGATGCCCAAGAAAAACTTTGTTTTTCTTTCTATCTTCACGCTAGCTAGGAGGCTTTCTTTTTTGACATTCTCACTTTTGGTTAACTTCAGACCTGCACTGAAAAATCCTGTCTCCGAAATGAGGCTGAGTGGCCTATTTATAGTTGTTTGCCACCATAATAGGCCAACATGATTGAAAGCTGGGTTGACATGTCATTTAGTGAAGATATAATTATCCCTCTTGAAGCCGACTTGAGGAGGAGACTTTGCTTGGTCTTGGAGGGCCTTCCTATATGTTGGAATTTCTAAGTCTAACTGTTAGAAATCCTTCCTGTACTTTCTGATATATTTCTTCCTACTTGTTCTATTAATTAACAAGTCATTTACCATGTAAATAATGAAAATAAATACAAGTACAGTCTCAACACATACAGATCATCAACTGAAGGAAAAAAAAGCACACAGGTGACACTGTTATTTTTCGACTAATGTGCCTGGAAAAACACAATGCAGGAAAATTGGTGCAGCTATCTGAGGGTTTTATTATTAAGTAGTTTCATAATACAATCTGGGTGCCAGAAATGGCTCACCCAACAGAGAGTTCCCTCGACAGTAGTACCTCTCAGTCGGAGATAGATATTAGCCTTAATATGCCCCATGAAATCTCCCATCGTCAAACTCTAGGGTTTGCGTCAGCCTGTCTGGCCCAACGTCAGCCTATCTAGGCTCTACATCAGCCTCTGGAGCCTCTTCAGATCCCACGCTATCCCTCTTCAGGCTCTGCGCAGCTCCTGGATGCCTCTGCTTGGCCATTGGCTACTTCTGCATGGCCTCTAGCTAGCTCTGCATCAACCGTCTCCCCGCTCCTACACTGATGCTCCCGGTACTATCTCTGCCTCTCTACTACTACATTCACTGCCCCTCAGCTGCAACTCTGATCACTCGTTCGATTTCCTCAGCAAGCCCTACCCTAGAAAATCGAATTCTTGATCAACTCGGTGTGTTCTCCAAGTGACCCTCAAGCCTCCTCTTATACTTTTCTTATTGACAATTCAACGGTTGAGATTAAGTCCCTAATCAATGGATAAGATTAGATCTGGCTTGATCCATGACTTTTGGACCATTCTAACTCAGTTTTATATTAATTCACATTAATATTTTATTTTCCTAAGTTTAGACTGGACTCCATTAAAAATATTAATTATTTTAATATCTCCCAAACTGGTTAGATTCTGCCCAAACCATTTCTGGGTATTGGAGATCTCATGTGCTTTAGCCTCTCCACCAATTTCTGTGGCTCTGATGCTACCCCAAATCAACACTCCCTCTTAGCGAGGATTGTGCTCTAGTAATACTCCTCACTGAGCATCACCCTGATCATCCGACATCGGTCCTTGTGCTGATACTAGGCTTGTTGCCCAACATCCTCTGCACTGCTACAACATGTACTGCTACCCATGGCCCTGCCACTGCCACTGCTGCATCTGTACGACAGCTCCCTCTGCATTCGTGCTGCTGCCCATGGCCCTGCCATTGCCACTACTGCATCTGCATTGCAACCCCTCTCATCATGCTGCATTGTGCTGCCCATAGCACTTCCACTGCTAACTGCTGCACTGCAACTCAGTTACTAAGAAGTAAGTAACAAATCTCCCAACATCTTCGTCAGGCTAGAAACACTCCCAATGCTGAAAGCTCCCTCTGTCACTGACATGTGCTCCCTCTCTGATCTTTGCGCTGCTGCAACAACTTTATGCATCTCACGCTGCTGCCTCACGCTGTCCTAGGACTCCTGCAATGTAGCTCCCTCTGTCACTCTATCCGCATCTGTCTCTCCCGACATCCGTCAGTCCTGCTACTCTTCAGGGCTCTCGTAGCAAGGTATAATCCAAGAGGTTGGGTATCTCAAGGATCCTGCCCCTCATTACTTGTAGTCTGTTCGACTACAGCTCGATGTCTCCCCATTTCCTCTCAAGTGGCGCATGAGCACTCATGGCCCAGTCATCATCTGTCTCCACTTCTTTTTCTGCCCTTACTGGAGCAACCTTGGTCTTAGAAGCCTCTCCCTTGCTCTTCTTCCTCAGACACTAGCTTGCATAGTGACCCAGTTCCCCATAGTGGAAGCATTTGACCTTAGGGAGGTCCTTCTTCTTCCGTTTCTCCTGCTTTCCCTCAAATGCAAGGGTACCATCCTGCTCTTCCTCCTTCTTGATTTTGACCCCGTTGTCGCTGCTTCCCGCCTTGGTTAGCCATCTGATCTCTTCTTGACGAAGAGTCGCCCACAGTTCCTCCCAATCTAGAAGGGTCGACCTGCCTAGTATGCATTAGACAAATACCTCCCAATCCTCTAAGACTACATTCAATGCGGTCCTCACCAACATCTCCTCATCTGGCATGGCCCCTATTGAAGTCAACGAATCCCGAATCTCCTTCAAGCGACCGAGGAAGGTGTCTATTTGTTCTCCCTTTTGCATCTAGTATGATCGTAGCTGATTTTCTAGTAGCATCTTCCTTTGCATGGAAGTATGCTAATACAATTTCGTCAGGGCCTCCCACATCGCATTTGTCGTGTCCTCTTCGGCAATATGTGGTACTACATGGTCCTTGACCCCGTCAAGGTTGATGCTCTTAGCCCTCGCCATTGCCTCCTCGTACTTTTCATTCTCAACCGGGCCAACTGGGATCGCTATCGTGTTCAAGGCAAAGTGCTTAAGACAATTCCTGTCTAGAACGAACAAGATCCTGGCCTTCCAGACTACGAAGTTTGAGGCTCCGTCCAGTCTGTCCTGATCTCTTACCCCATTCACTGCCATTTCGTTGCTCCTCTTTCAACTCTTTTGAGTTTCTCTACTTCCCTCCTGGAAGTTCTCAGCGTGACTCCCTCTGAGCCTCGATTTCCCTCCCGGAAACCCCTCTGCCAATGTCGAGATGCCCCCACTCTGATCGTTAGTGCTGTTGCACCACTGATTTGGATTTCTCGGCTAGAAATCCTCGACAGCAACTCCCTCCTCCTTGGTCTTGCCCTGTTAGGTACTGTTCTGACCACAGTACCCCACCAGCTTCACTCCATAACTTACCCACAACCTCCTATTGTCCAGCAAATTGAAGGTTAGAGCCTCTAGGCTCTGCGCAATCCCGACACCAGCAAAATCGCACCTCCTAGCCACGGGCGTCAATCCTCTCTGACTGAGAAAGATGATCAGGCACATCGTACGTCAGGTCTGCTCCTCTCTGCCATTGTGTTGATCCTCTTCTCGGCTCGAACTAATGACGCAAGCACTGTGTCACCCCTTCCTTGCTACTTTTCCACTAGGAACAGCTTTTGTCACTCCGAACAACTGTTTCTGCTGCTCCTGCTCTGTTCAGACGATGCCCTCAGATATTCTGTAATCTGCAACCACCCTCTGATACCATGTTGGAATTTCTAAGTCTAACTGTTAGAAATCCTTCCTGTACTTTCTGATATATTTCTTCCTACTTGTTCTATTAATTAACAAGTCATTTACCATGTAAATAATGAAAATAAATACAAGTACAGTCTCAACACATACAAATCATCAACTGAAGGAAAAACAAGCATACAAGTGACAATGTTATTTTTGGACTAATGTCCCCGGAAAAACCCAATGCGGGAAAACCAGTGCAGCTACCTGAGGGTTTTATTATTAAGAAATTTCATAATACAATCTCGGTGCCAAAAATGGCTCACCCAACAGAGAATGTCGTCGGCAGTAGTACTTCTCATTCGGAGACAAATATCAACCCTAATCTGCCCCACGAAATCTCCCACCGTCAACCTCTAGGGTCTACGTCAACCTCTCTAGCCCAGGGTCAACCTCTCTGGGCTCTGTGTCAGCCTCTAGAGCCTTTGCGTCTTCCACGTTGTCCCTGCTCAGGCTCTACGCAGCTCCTGGCTGCCTCTGCATGGCCTCTGGCTGCTTCTACGTGGCCTCTAGCTGGCTCTGCATCAACTCTCTCTGCTACTACATTCACTGCCCCTGAACTGTAGCTCTGATCACTCCTTCAATTTCCTCAGCAAGCCCTACCCCAGAAAATCGAATTCTTGATCAACTCGGTTTGTTTTCCAAGTGACCTTCAAGCCTTCTCTTATACTTTTCTCGTTAACAATTCAACAGTCGAGATTAAGTCTCTAATCAATGACTAAGATTAGATTTGGCTTGATCCATGACTTTTGGACCATTCTAACTCAGTGTTATATTAATTCACATTAATATTTTATGTTCTCTAAGTTTAGACGTAGGGACTCAATTAAAAATATTAATTATTTTAGTATCTCCCAAACTGGTTAGATTCTGCCCAAACCATTTCTAGGTATTGGAGATCTCATGTGCTTTAGCCTCTCCACCAATTTTCGTGGCTAGATCACGTCCAATGCTACCCCAAATCAACACTATACATTTAATGACTCATACAAAATTGTGACATGCCCAACAAAGGTCCTTCATATAGACTCAAATTGACTTTTATGACTAGATGACAAATCCTAAAGGCTCACAATGGAACCCATCACTAAAATAAAATTTCTTGCTCATGAAACCCACGAGACAAACATTACAATAATTTTATTTTTCTTATTTTCGTCCATTACATAAAATCATAATTACATGTCATTATGACAACCGAACCTAGTTACACTTTTCAACACTTCATGACCCTATGAAAAGAAGAAAAATTGAAATTTTTGTAAATGTCATTTGTCCCTCCAAGTTGCCAAGTCGGCCCTCTAGGATGACATGTCAGCTTGCCCAAAAGTGTGTCCTTTTACATGTGGCTTATATATTGGCAACTATGCTCCACATTTTGGCAACCAATTCGGTGATCTTCTGTGGCAGTATAATTTGAATCCTAAGGCACATATGTGAGCTATCTGTAGCATGGATTCTGAGGCACATAAAAGGCGAATTTCTGTGATGTATCTCTCTCTGTAAATGTGAGCTTCCTGTAGCTATAACTCTGTGACAATTCGAGCTATATCTTTGTGAACAATTTGAGCTTCCTGTGGCAGTGTTTCTGTGACAGTTCATCTTTCTTGTGACATTTTTCTGTGATGATGCGAGTTAATTAAGGGATCAGTTCGCTATGATATGCAAGCTACTTGATACATCTATCTTCTGTGACCTAAGATAGACTTCATGTTGAGTTTTGGTGGAGGATTGACTTGGCAATTGGACCTGCTAGGTGTGTGACTTGGATTTCTCCTATTGACGAAGAATCTATAAGGAAAGGATTGATGGGTTTTTGCCTGGCCTCTAGCCTAATTTCTTGGGTCTCATCTTTTTATGCATTGTACTTGTATAATTGCTTGATGCCCTAATGAATGAAGTAATGGCTAAATGGAAGAACTTATAAATAAACAGTCACAAGTAATTATAATGTAAGAAATTCTCTATTGTTCTTGAATTTCAACAGGGTATCAGAGCTAGGTTCAAGGAAATCGAAGAGCAATATTTCAAGGAGTCTACAAACCTTTGTAACGAATTCTCAAGAAGTAGCTGAAGTGAGAAAAGGAAATTAGGATCTGTTTCCTTCTAACATCCACGGAAATGATTAGGCAGTCAAGTGAGAAAACCTAAGAAGCCACATATTAATTGCCTCTTCTCTATTATATAAAGCAAATAAAGGGCGAAAAGGCTGAGGCTGTAAGGTACAAGAAAAGTATGTTTCTAGGCTATGAATGTTGGAATATGAGCTACAAAGTATAGCACCTTAAACCCAATCTCCCACAAAGTCTACAAATTCTATGATAATTCAAGTATCAATCAAATCTGTTCGAAGGTTGTTGCAGGAGTATAGGATACAAAAATAAGAGAAGCTCAGAAGGGCCGAGATCCTCTATGATACCTTCCTAATAAAAGAAAGGCTAATAGCATCTATGCTCTCTCTGTGATCCAAGCTTCTAAACTGAGAAGTCTGAAGCTCTGAAATTGACATCCGAAATCTGTAATTACATCACTATATCTCCTATGTGAAATTACTCCCAAAACTGTGATCCATGGCTATGGAATCGTTATCACTGTGACACATCCAAAGATCAAAATCTGAACTCCTCTGTGGCATATAAATTTATCTCTGTGACAATGTTAATGAGTAGGCCTGTACCTCTTATTCATGCAAACCAGACTGACAAATCTACGAAAGTCTGTCTCACCTGCCAATACGAAAAGTATGAAGGACTGTGACATTTATGCAAAGTTTGCAACTCTTGTTCATTTAAAGGACTGAAGCTACTCCATGAGGAAACCTGTTCAGTTTGTGGCATAGAGCCTCCTCTTTCCTATATATATTTATGTGATAAGTCAACAAAATTACAATGGGATCGAGCTTCTGTAAAGAGATCCGACACAGTATCTTAATTGATTGGTATGATTTGAATTTACTACCTCTGTATTGTGATAACATCAAGCTACAGTTCTGTGGAAGTGAAGTCGAAGACAATATTCAAGTTCAAATTAAAGAAGAAAAAAAGGTCTGAATCTATCCAAGATCTACAGTAGGTCCACGCAATGGCATATAAGATCCCTGTATCATATGAATTAAGGTTTGAAGAAGACCAATAATTCAAGTTCAAGCTTGCCAAGAGCATATCTCTTTGAAACAACCTACGGAAGTTTTGATATAACACCATACTCGAAAACAAAAACGGAGAACAAGGTTGGGAAGGTAAGGTAAAAGAGGTACGTATAAAGTTTCTAACTTGCAATTTCTCTTCAAGGTACCCTTTGTTGAGAAATCTGGAGGCTTAAGAATTAGGATAGATTTCTCATAGATTTCTCTTCTTAGATAATTGCTTGTGAATGTTGTTGGCTTCTTATTAGTTACTAAAAAAGATTGCTTATTGAAGAAGTGAATTGGGCTGAAGTAATTGAAATAGCATAGAGCAATGCAAAATTAACATGGTTTCAGAGCTAAGCTGAAGGACAAGCCCAAAGGAAACCAGAGCTAGAGCAATCACCCTTGGAAAAGTTGAAAGAGCCTATCTAATCAAGTCAATATGTCTACCTCTTACTTCAAGGAAAACGAGAAGCTGGGTGATTAATCAAACTTTGCTGCCTAGAAGATTAGGTTGGAAATCATATTGGATGACAATGATGTCTTGGAGTACATACAAGGAAAAGTTTCTGAGCCTCTGGAAAATGCTCCCGCTGCTGCCAAGAACAAGTACAAGAAATATGAGTTGAAAGCAAAGAAAATTATAGCTGATGGTTTACAAGATCATTTACTTGCCTATGTTGGAAATTTGAAGAAGTCTAAGGATATGTATGATATGATAGCTGGCATGTATGAAGTTACCAATTTGAATGAAATCATCTCCTTGAAAGATCAACTCAAAGATATGAAGATGAATAAAGGAGAACATGTGCAATCCTATATCATGAGGATATCTCGTCTTAAAGATCAATTGCAGAGAGTCGGGGAAATTGTGCATGACAGGGAGTTGGTGTTGGTAACTCTTAGAGGTCTCCTTCCTATTTGGGAAACCTTCATTACCACCATAAGCAATAGCAACAGTTTCCCGTCATTCCATGAACTCGTTGGAAAACTCACTCAAGAAGATTTCGGGATGATTTCAAGAAGCAGGATACAACAACATGAAGAAGGAGAGTCCGCTGCTTTGTCGCTCATAACAAGAAAAAGAAAAGGAAAAGGAGGTGCATCAAGTTCAAGGAAGCCTACTCTGCAAAATTCCAAAAAGAGGAATGGAAAAGACAAGGAATCATTGCACATTGAATGCTACAATTGTCACAATAAAGGTCACTATGCTTGAGATTTCCCTAAGAAGAACAATGCTCCAAGATACAACACTAGAAGCAATCAAAGAGGAGAGATGATCGGAGGAATGATCGTAATGGAAGAGATGGAACAAGAAGAAGAGATGCTCCAAATGATCGCAATGAAGACTATCGTCCTCAAAAGAAGTCAAGAAATTCCACGTATGAAAGTAATATTGCTACTAGTGAATCTGAATATATCCTTATTTCTGCTCTTTCTAATTCCTCTCCCCTGAATACTTGCCATGGTTGGTTGATAGTGGGGCTTGTTGAAGAATGTAACTAGTGTCAGTCTTCATAATTATATTTGAGTCGTGATGTAATATATTTTTATTATAAAAGAAAATTATTTATTACCATGGGATTCATGCTCTTATTATTTTATTTTTAGTTCAGAGCCTCTATTGTAGGCTTCTAGTGTTTGTGTTATGAGTCCTAGTTCTTGTCATCATCAAATAGACCCTTCTTGGGCTTTGTATATCAAGAAAGAAAATTATTTTGATGTAAATTGAGTCAAATAGGCATCCTCCACCAAGTTGGCTTCAAATGAAGACAATTCGGCCTCATTAAGGACAAGTCGGCCTCAAACAAGAGTCAAAAACCACTGTAAATAGGCATCTACTCGGTGCATTTGGAACGCACACTTGTACAAGTTTGATTTGCAGTTGCTAGAGAAGATAAGAAGTGTGAAATACTTTGAGAAGAAAGAGAAAACGCTAGCGAAGAAGAAGAAGACACTTGTCAAGCAAGAAGAAGCCTAAATTTTCTTCCCCTTTGCCACACGTGAAAGTTTCTGGGTTGCTACAGGAGGGCTGAAATCACAGATCTACAATAGGGTTGAAATTCTAAATTGTAGTTGGGTTGAACCTGTTTGACTAGAAGTGACCACTGAAGTTTGGTTAATCATCTTGGAAAGCTGACTTGGAGAGAGGAAGGTCTTTTGGTCTGGTCTTAGGTCTTGGGTCATTTCAATTGATTTGAATCTAATAGTGGAAGAGTTTGACTGGGTTTTTCCCTACATAGGGATTTTAGCCCTAGCAGAGTGCCTATATCTGATCTCATTGATCTTCATGCTTTTTATTTGATGATTGCTTGATGAGAAGAAGGTAAAAGAAGAACATAAATAAATTTAATAAGAATACAAGAATATCACATGTAATTGTCCACATAAGAAAATCTTTCTGCCCTTCTGGTTTTCTAACAAGGCCTCTCATCATTTCTTTGGTTATAAGGAGGCTCTCTCTAATTTGGTGGAGAGGGAGTCCAATTTGAAAATTATTCTTGGAGAGAACTCCACTCATCCTGTTAAGGGCTTTGGTTCTATTAAATTTCATTTGGACTTTGGGGAATCTATTTTGCTTCATGATGTGATGTATGTGTCAGGATTAAAGAAGAATTTGGTATCTATATCTGGTTTGGAGGACAATGGAATGAGAGTCGCGTTGATCAAGGGAAAAGTACTCACTTGGCCTGTGGGATTCCCTATGAGAGATGCTTTCACATTGGGATCTAGATTTGAAGGACTCTATAGAGTCACTAGAAGACCTCTTCTAGCAATGGTCCATTATACTAATCATCAAAGCGAGTTGTGGCACCAAAGATTGGCAGACCTACATTATGAAGCTCTTCCGAAATTAAAGAAGTTGGTCTTTGGGATTCCTGATCTTCAAGATCAACATGATGGAGTATGCCCAAGATGTGCCAGTGGAAAGAAGACAAGGGGACCATTCCCCTCTAGCAAGAATAAGACTAATGACATCTTCCAACTCATTCATTCTAATGTATGTGGACCGATGCCCGTACATTCTGTTGGTGGCCATCTCTACCACTTAACCTTCATTGATGATTTCTCAAGGAAGACATGGATATATTACTTGAAGCATGAGGATGAGGCCTTCGATATGTTCAAGGACTTCAAGGCTTTGGTCGAATAAGTCAAACAGGGAAGAAAATTAAGATCTTCAAGTCTGACAACAGTGGAGAGTACATTTCAAATGAATTCATAGATTTTTGCAAAAAGGAAGGTATCAAGAAGGAGATGGTTGTACCCTATAATCCCAAACAAAATGGAGTGGTTGAGAGAAAGAGAAGGTCTATTGTGGAAGTTGCCCAAGCCATGCTCCATGATCAAAAGCTACCTAAGTTCCTTTGAGGTGAAGCAACAAATACAATGGTATATGTTCAAAATAAGGTAGCTCATCAAGCATTGGACAATAAGACTCCCGTAGAAGTATTCACGGGTGTGAATCCCGACATTAGTCATCTCCAAATATTTGGTTGCCTCATATATTTCCATGTGTTGAAAGTCAAAGGAAGAAGCTGGAAGCCACTGGAAGAAAAGGTACGTTTGTTGGGTATTGTGAAGATTCCAAAGTATTTAGAATATATATTCTTAGTCAAAGGAAGGTTGAAATTAGCAAGTATGTAACATTCAATGAAGATAGTGCCCTTGGAAAAGCAAGGGACCTTCCTCCACCTCCTCCTCCTGAGAAGGAAAGTGATGATATGGATATTCTATAAGGTCCTTCCATGCCTGAGTCCGAGAGAGACATTGTTGATGATCCCATGGAGCCCATGGACCCCTTGGATCCTCCTCCATGTGATCCCCCTACCAGGAAAAGGCCATTTTGGCTTCGTGACACATTACAAGATGCAAAGAGATACATTCCTGCCAAAGGGACTTTTAGAGAAAGTAAGAAGTCGTTCAAGTACTAGGGATATGTTGTAGCGATGAGCAATGTCACATGGTTCGAGTTCTAGTTCCAGTTTGGCAATGATTAGGCTAGGTTTGAGTTCGAATTTTTTGATGAGGTTTGGGTGAGGTTCGCCATTAGGTTTATCTATATATATACACATATATTAATCTAAAATGAATTATAAGATAAAATAGTAAGAAATCAACATCAATAAACATAAAAAATGCTATCACGGACATGGAAACTACAAGGATAAATTACAAGCTTGAGTTGTGACATGAAGTTATGAGTTTTGATCTATGGACTTGGTCAACGGCTATGGTGTTTGATGAGGTTCGCTGAACCTCAAAATTTTTTAAGGTTCGCCAAAATTTGAACCTCAAGGTTAAAGTTAAACGAACCTTGTGACATAAGCAATGAGTAATATTATTCAAGTTGAGCCTGACACCTTTGAAGAAGACGGTAAAGAACAAGTTTGGAAGGATGCCATGGCCAAAGAATACAAATCAATTATGAAGAATGATGTATGGGATCTCATTCTAAGACCGAAGGGAAAATTAGTGGTGGCTTTAAAATGGCTATTCAAGATCAAACATCGAGCCGATGGAAGTATTTAGAAATATAAGGCCAGGTTCATGGTGATGAGCCTCGATATTGCAACAAGAATGCTGCAACTCCCAAGGCTACCGACTTTAATTATCAACCCGGGGTTCGTACAAACTTAAAAGGTGTCAGCACTATATGTGCGGCATACAATGTGTTCTTCCTTTGTTGTCATGATGTAATGGAATGCATGTACTGAAGTCAAATCCTAAACTAATTGAAGAAAATGAAATGTTCGAAATGGAACCTTAACTTATTGCAAGAAAGAAAGTACAAGGAAAGAGATGGAAATTCAATCCTAAATCACACCATTCCCTAATTAACTGCCAAGAAACTATGCTTTGCAATAATGCTAAATTATCATAAACCAAATGGTACTATCTAAGCATGGAAGTAAGAAACATCAAACATCACTAATGTGCAAGTAAAGGGACTGAAATAAATCTGTTTTTGTCTTTTTGTCTTTTCATGCAAAATCAAGTATGCAAACTAATTTCTTTTGGTGATGTGTCAGATGAACTAAGGATGTTGGAGGTTGGATGAAAGGCTTAGGAGAAGGTTGGATGGTGCGGGAGACCCTTGGGAGGCTTTTGGTGATTTCCTAGAAGTTTTCTCTCAATTCGGCCTCAAAACAAGTCATTTCAGGAAAAGCTACAGGATGTATTAGAAACAACCGAGAGAAAAATGTGAGGTGTTGGAGGTGATGGGAGGCCTAGGAAAGGTGTATGATGGGTGGAATGGAGTGGGAAAATTCCTAGGATCACTCAGAACTCAAAACCAAAGTTGGGAGATGGATGGATTTGCTCAAAAAGCTTGGAGGAGTTTCCTTGTGAAATGATGAAATTGGTGAGGGTTTAATGACCAAGCAAATCAAATCCAAATTGTATGGGACAAATTTTGTTATTAACTAGGATGTCTTAGGTCCCTATTCCAAGTGGAATCATTCAAAAAGATCTCTGTTAACCCATGCAAAAAAAATAAAAAAACATTACTAGTCTAAAATCTAGAAATTTGAGAACTAGTGAGCTCGTAAATCTAAAAAATGCCTAACCAAATCAAGTTCAAATGCAATGGGGTAATTTTTGTTATGAACTAGAATGTTTTTTTGACCTGATGTAAGTGGAATTAATTCAATTGAAGCTCGTTAGCATGCTCTAAAAAATAGCGGAAATTTATTGTTCTTCACTAAAAATGAGGTCCAGCAATCTAGATTTGGGAATAAGAAGACTAATCCAAGAATCTCAATGATTATTATAAACTTCCAAAGTTTTTCCAAGGATGAAATAATGCTTGTGATCCTGCAAAATAACTTACATGAACGATTTAACTCAATCCTACAACAAGAAATCATTAATACTAAATGCAGAAATAGAAAGAAATAAAAACTAGAGATACATGTGAATAAACAATGAAAAGAAGGAAAGAAAATGATACAAAAGGACTCTGAGGTTCCTGGGATGGCCAAGCCCAAGGAAAATCAAAGACCTATGGAGGAGAACAAGATTTAGAAGTTGAACATGACATCAATCTTCATTATTTTCATCAATATAATTACATTCCTGCAAGAAAATACAATGGAGCTGCAAGAATACAAGCTCTCTCCACAGTAACACTAATGAAAATCTCCCCCTAGAGGAAAATTCAACTTGGTACTTATACAAAATGATTAGGAAACATTCCCCATGAATGGAGGAAGCTTTCCCCACCAAAATCACTTGATTAGTGGATCGAGTCCCCAATACTAGGAATTTGCATTAAATGGCAGGGAACACATTCCTAGATTTTCTCAATCATTCCCTAGAGGAAAATTTGATTTGGTACTCATACAAAATGATTAAGAATTATTCCCCATGGATGGAGGAAGCTTTCCCACCAAAATCCCTTGATTAGTGGATCTGCTCCCTTGATTGGTGGATCTACTCCCTTGATTAGTGGAACACATTCCTAAATTTTCTCAATCATTGGAGTTCCACAATTTCAGCCATAATTCCATAATATCTTGTCAACTTATTATTTATTATTGATCCTTCAGTAGTAGGGAAAAATTCCCTAAATTATCTCCTCCTCCAACTCTTCGTAATCTGCCCAATATTCTCATAATATTCAACAAAAATAAATAATATTAGACACAAATATTCAATTATTCATAAACCTTCCTAATGAATATATTAAAGTTAAAAATAAATTATCTAATGCAAAAAGAGAGATTTAATGTGTTGAAGGATGGTCATAGGCCTTAATTTATGTTTTAAATTAGAGGCATAGGCCTTAATTTATGTCTAATTTAGAGGCCCATCACATGGCAAGAGGATTCTCCCAAAAGGAGGGAGAAGATTATGATGATATCATTGCTCTTGTGGCCCGATATACCACCATTAATTTAATAGTTTCCCTTGTCGTAAGTCAAGGATGGACCCTTCATCAAATGGATGTGAAGACAACATTCCTTCATGGCATGTTATAGGAAGAAGTTTACTTGAGCAGTGTTGAAAAGTCTAACTAGGTTCAGTCTTCATAATGACATGTAATTGTGATTTTTGTAAATGATGAAAAGAATAAAAATAAAATTATTATTGTAATGCTTGCTTCATGGGTTTCATGAGCAAGAGATTTTATTTTTAGATGGCTCCCATTGAAAGCCTTTAGGATTTGTCATTTAAGTCAAAAAGAGTCAATGTCATGTATGAAGAACCCTTCTTCGACATATTACAAATGTATATGAGTATAGAATTGTCTAGAAGCCCTCCAAAGACAAGCACAAGTTCTCCTCTTCAAGTCGCCCTCAAGAAGAAGCAGAAGTGTTGATTTTTGGTAGCATCGAATGTGCTCTAAGTCTCAAATTTTGTAGGGAGGCTTGAACACATGTATTCCAAAGAACCGATAAAGCGTTTTGAGAAATTCCACCCAAAAACAAATTTGTTAAAATAATTACTTATTTTTAAAGGGACCCTAAGTCTAAACTTAGGAAAATAAAATCATTAATGGGTATTAATCTCACTATGGGTGTAACTTCTATAAGAAGACGTGGATCAAGAAGAAACGATCTTAGCCATTGATTAGCTTCTAATCTGGGCTGTTGAATGTCAACGAGAAGATAATTTAAGAAGGCTTGAGAGTCATTTGGAAGATACACAGAGTGAGTTCAGAAGTTCGATTTTCTGAAGCAGAGCAGCTGCCAGGAGAATATCGATAGTGAGCTTTTGCAGTGAGGGGCAGGGATAATTTGGTTGGAGAATCTTCTCCTGAGCTAGGATACGCAACAGAAAAGCAAAGAGACACCAGAAGGAGGTAGTGCAGTACCCAGGAGGGGTTGACGCTAAGCCAAAAGGGCTCAACAGAGGCAGTAAAATCCTCCCAGCAAAAATCCGAAAATTTTGCTAGGGTTTGACGTCTGAGCCGGGAGGGTTGGCATCAGAGCTCCGAGAGAGCAAATTGACCCAGCGCAAGCTGACACAGAGCGTTAGAGGTTGACGCAGGACCCACGAAGGGGCAGCATAGAAATAATCGGGGACACATTGGTTCAGCTGTCGGATTAGCCAGGACTTGTTGGGGAGAGTGAGGTAATCTCACAAATTTCTTCTGCCAGTTGTATTTCTTTGTAACTGGATTGTCGGGTGGACATCCAGAATTGTATTCAGAAAATTACTGCATAATAATAAAAAACCCTCAGAGTTGTGGCACCGTTTTCCCGCATTGGGTTTTTCCGGGGACATTTGTCCAAAAAATACTGTCATTTGTGTTGTATGTTTCTCGATTGTTCTATTCTTGTTTTGAGCATATTATTTAATTGGTGTAGATTGCAGTGTATTAGCTTCAATATTTGTTGTAGGAAGCAATAAATAATTTGTTTCAGTAATTAACAAATAGAAGAAGTTTAATCAGTTGTTGCAGTAGGGATTCTAGTTTGCGGAATATTCACATGGTATCAGAGCAAGTTTAGGTGAAGCAAGAAGAACAGTGCCAGAGAACCTAGTGGTGAGCAAAAAAGAAGGTCGAAAAAGCTATAGGAGGCAGCAGTTCAAATTCCCAAAGGGGTTTGCCCAGTCCAAGCCAAGAGGGTAGAATTTCAAGGCAGTCTCTCTCTGAGTGAGTCAATAGAGAGAAGGGCTTCCAGATTGAGATCTTGTCATGGCAGAGGGAGCAGTGTTGAAGCCTCAACGTGAGGAAGAGCTGGTGGGACGCAGTTTTTCTGCAGGCCGTTTTGCTGGGAAAAAAGACGTCAGAAGAGAAGAGAAGCACTGTGATGGAATTTTTTCCTTAGAAGACTTCGCGCCAAGAAGTCCATTTTCTTATTGGCTGAGCAACAATAGTAAGAAGCAAAGAGGAGCAGTTCGATAGTTTTCGTGGCAGAAATGGCAACCAATGGCTTGAGGGATGAGGATAGATTGGACAGAGCATCCAACTATGTCATCTGGAAGGCAATAATGTCATTCCTTCTAGATGAGCATGCTCTCAAGACATATGTCGACAACATGGTGGTTGTGCCTGCAAATGTAGATCCGCTGAAAAGTACAAGGCAGAAATGGCGAAGGCAAAGCGTACAATCCTCGACGGAGTGAAGGATCATGTAGTGTGTCACATCGCTAGTAGAGGGACTACTAGGGAGATGTCGAATGTCTTGTCAATGTTGTATCAGGGATCTTCCGGAAACGGAAGATGTACTTAGAGAAGAAACTGAGATCTTATCATATGCAGAAGGGGGAGCGTGTGGATCCAGTCCTCACAAAGCTTCAGAAGACCCGAGATGAGTTATCAGTTGTGGGGTCTACACCTCAAGATTCCGAGTTGGTTAGACTAGCCCTCAATTATGTCTCAGATGAGTGACAAGTCTTTGTCCAGAGTATCTTGGGCAGGGTGACTTTGCCGAATTGGGATGAGATGTGGAAAACTCTCAAGCAAGAGGAGCTAAGGAGAGACTTGGTCTGAAGCAGCAATAATGGGTCGAAGCCCAAGGAGGAGGAGGAGAATGCAGACCTTGCATCGAAGGGGTAGCAGGAGCATCGAAGGGGTAGCAGGAGCAACGAAGGCGAAGAAGGATGTCTCGAAGATAAAGTGCTTCAGGTGTGGTGAGATGGGTCACTATGCAACACAGTGTCCTCTCAGGAAGAAGAACAAATATGAGAAGCACAATCCGAAGGATGCACTCGCGAAGGTCGAGGAGGAAGAGTTTTCATGGCAGTCGAGATACCTCCAGGACAGAGGTGGGTTGATTTGGAGTTGTAGTTCGAAGGAGCTATATATGGGCAAGATCCTTGGGGATCCCACCTCTTGGATCATTACCTTGCTACGGGAGCCTAGTTTTGTGGTAACAGGATGGACTAGTGTCGGATGGTGCCGCGGAGTGTCGGAGAGACAGTTGTAGTGGCTAGGAGCACCAGAGACTGAGCAATACAGAGCAGCGTTGGTAGCAGTGCAGATGGCACAAAGTAGAGGTCAACAACAGTACAATAGATTCATAGGGTCGGTGCAGAGACTAATAGTAGTCAGGTTCCAGAATTCACAAAATATCATACTGAACACAGTTAGTTCAGTAATTTGGGATTTTTTTCGTTGTTGATGTAGTGGCAGTAGGAGTTTGTAGTGCAGAGGCAGTGGGCAATGGCAATGCCAGTAGCAGCACGGATGCAAAAATTCAGAGGGAGTTGCAATACGGTTGTAGTGTTGACAATGGCAGGGTCAACAGCAGCATAGATGTAGCATTTGCACAGTGGTTAGTGGATATCATGTCAGACATCAACAGCGTAGAGGAAGATGTTACAAAACAGAGTGATACTTCAGTAGGTTGCATTACTAGAGCACATTTTTCGTTAAGAGGGAGTGTTGATTTCTGGTAGCATCGAATGTGCTCTAAGTCTAAAATTTTGCAGGAGGCATTGGCACATGTATTCCAAAGAACCCAGAAAGAGTTTTGGGAAATTCCACCCAAAAACAATTTTATTAAAAATAATTAATTATTTTTAAAGGGATCCTAAGTCTAAACTTAGGAAAATAAAATAATTTATGGGTATTAGTCTAACTGTGGGTGTAACTTCTTGAAGAAGACGTGAATCAAGCAAAAATGATCTTAGCCATTGATTAGATTCTAATTTGGGCCATTGAATGTCAATAAGGAGATTATATAAGGAGGCTTGAGGGTCATTTGAAAGATACACAGAGTGAGTTCAGAAGTTCGATTTTATAAAGCAGAGCAGCTGTCGGGAGAATATCGATAGTGAGCTTTTACAGTGAGGGGCAAGGATAATTTGGTTGGAGAATCTCCTCTTGAGCCAGGATATGTAGCAGAGAGGCAGAGAGACACTAGAAGGAGACAGCGCAGTACCCAAGATAGGTTAATGTTGATCTAGAAGGGCTCACGCAGAGGCAGCGCAGTCCTCCCAGCAAAAGTCCGAAAATTTTCTGGGGTTTGACGTCTGAGCCAGGAGGGTTGACGTCAGAGCTCCGAGAGAGCAAATTCACCCAGCACAAAGCTGACACAGAGCCTTAGAGGCTGATGCAAGTCCCACGCATGGGTAGCACAGAAATAGTTGGGGACACATTGGTTCAGCTGTCGGATCAGCTAGGACTTGTTGGGTAGAGTGATGTAATCTCACAAATTTCTTCTGCCAGCTGTATTTCTCTGTAACTGGATTGTTGGGAGGGCATCCAGAGTTTTATTCAGAAAATTACTGCATAATAATAAAAAACCCTCAGAGTTGTTGCACCGGTTTTCCCGCATTGGGTTTTTTCAGCGACATTTGTCCAAAAAATAGTGTCATTTGTGTTGTAACTTTCTCTATTGTTCTATTCTTGTTTTGGGCATATTATTTAATTGGTGTAGGTTGCAGTGTATTTGCTTTGATATTTGTTGTAGGAAGCAATAAATAATTTGTTTCAGTCATTAACAAATATGAGAAGTTTAATCAGTTGTTGCAGTAGGGATTCTGGTTTGCAGAATTTTCACAAGAAGATCTCATGTCGGCTACACCTAAATAGAGACACAATTGTTCGAATAACACATGTCATTTACTTTGGATACACCACTATATATACAAACCTGGGATTTTCGCATTTCACTATCCCAGAAGTTCGCAATTCAGAGGAAATAATTTCAGTGATGCAACAGAACAGTAGCTCATATCTCATAAATAATTTTGGTGATAATTTCAATGGAAATCACAGTGGTAAGTTCGGATCTTAGTAAGGTAGTTTCCATGCAATCTCAGAAAGGACGTTTTCACCATGAGAAGTTCAATGTCAAGAAGACTATAGTTCAGTGTTGAGAAAAGACTACAGTTTGGTGTTGATAGTGTTGAAAAGTGTAACTAGGTCCAGTCTTCATAACGACATGTAAATATGATTTTATGTAATGAGATGTCAATACAAAAAATAAAATTATTTTTATTGACTTGCTTCATGGGTTTCATGAGCAAGGGATTTTGTTTTTGAGTTAAGACTCACATTGAGAATCTTTAGGATTTTGTTGTAGCGGCTACAACCACCCTCCAAAATTTTGCCTTAGCCTCGTTTTGGAGCCTCCCTTCCAACCTTCACAGTAGCTTGCCTTGCTTCATCAAGTTCACAAGCTTCGCTGTCACTCTTGCACAAACGCAGCCTATCGATCACAGCTTGATCCATTCCCCTCAAAAGTTGTTCACCCAGACTTGGTCCAGTTGCAAGATGAGTAGCTTCTCCTTGAAAATTGTGCATTACTAGAGGGAAACCAACCTTCCCTCCAGAAATTGCGCAATCCTCTCTGGCAGCCTGCTAGGCTCTACGATTACGCAATCCCGCCTGCCAACACTCCTAGCAAGATTTGCACAAATTTCCCCAGCAAGGCTGCTCAGCCCAGAATTTGCGCAAATTTGGGCAGCAGTCAGTTGCTCTGCCCAAAAATTGTGCAAATCTCCTAGGCAGTCAGCCCATCTCCCAGCCATAAATGCGCATTTCCTTCAAGCAGTCGAACAACCTCTTACATGTGCAGTTGAGTTGATCGGTTCCCTCCGGGACCGAGCAAAGCAGACTTGCATGCATAGGATACTTCTCCTAAGGCAGCATGCAAAGGCATCCCTTGTCTCAGGGATCTATGTTTAGCAGTTGGATGTTACATGCAAGGAGCAATTCAGAAACCTCCCACCAAGTGTTGCTTCCCCTAGATTTTTGGCATGCACGTCACAACCTCGATGTTATCAAAACCCATCAATCGGACACTGTAGAGCTCATTCCTCACATCAACCTTGCAGCTCTAACATCCCATATCACATCTAGGGGCAGTCAGCACACTCAGCTCAACTGTTTTGGGGTAAGCCCGCTTCCCATGCCTTGTGCTGCATTTCTCTCGCTTTTTGTGTTTTCACTTGTGGGAGTATTGTTTGCTTGTTTTCTTTGAACACTTGTTGTCGTTTACATGTATACTAGCTTGTCCTAGCTCTGTTTCAATTTTTGTTGCTACCTCACTACTGTCGCATGCATGAAATTGTTTTGCATGGACGTTCGCCCAACTAGCGAACTGCCTCACCCACATGCATGTTGATCTGTTTGTTGAATCTTGCATCCATGTTTTGCATGCACTATCAATCACTTCTGCTATCACTTAGTGTCACCATACATTTACTGTCTTAGTTGCTTTCAGTTGCCTATCGGTGAGTCGGGCCAACCTTGGTCCAGAATCTGCCTTCACCAAGGATACATTGCACAATCTGGGGAAGGACGACTCACCTTCCTCTCCATATTTGCGCATTCCTGCCTAGCACTGGCCTCCATGACTGTTTTGCGCATTTATGACAAACAGTAGCTGCTTGGCCCAATAAATTGCACAAATATGTCCCTAGGCCAGCATTCCTTCCCAGCTGGAATTGCGCAATCCCAGCAGTCAAAAGCCAGAATGGACTGTACATTGCGCAGTTCCAGTAGTTAGTCAGTCTCCCAGCAACCCAGACTGTACCTTGTGCAATCTTGGCAGTCGATCTCCCGAACTCCCGGCTGAAATTGCGCAACCTTCATGATCAGTCACACAGGTATGTTGCAAGTCAGTGCTCAAAGTTCATTTTGGTTTTCGAATGACAAATTGCTTGCCATGAGTGTTGCATGTCCCCAGGTAATGCAGGTGCTCATTTGCCTCTCAGTAGTGTAGGTACAATGGTCTCCAAGAGAGCAGAGTTGAAGGCACCGTTTAGAGCACACCTGGAGATGCAGTCGATCAAGTGTCTATGAGCTTGTCTACTCACGAAGACATCAAGTTGTTTGTAGACAAGAACATCAAGCAGCATCATGAACAACAGCTGAAGGAAGTATACTGAATGCAGCAAACACAGCAAATGTAAGAGGAATGTTGTTGACAACATAGAGGAGGAACAAAGTTGCAAGGTTAAGCAGATCCACTGATAATAAAAGAAACTTTGGAGAATGGGGCTATGACGTGACGGCGTGACATGAAGGTCGCGCGAAGACAGAGAATGGAGCAAAGGAGTTGCATGTGCGGAAGCAGTAACTCAAGGAAGAACATGAAGCTGCACAGAGAGACGAATGAGTTGCAGCAGAATCAAGAACATCAGTGGGCGCAACGTGCACTCATGGATGAAATTGCACTCGTATTAAAGATCCATCCCAGCTGCTGACACGAAGCAGACATGGTCAGTAGTGTTATTCATCGTATGCAAGGGATTCAACAACATGCATGTCATTGTGCGCATGCATGCAATCCAACCCATTCAGCACACTCGCCAAGGCGAAGACAAGAAGCAAGTCCAACTGAAGCTGAACATGTACTTCGGCAAGTTGATGCGCATGACCACCAGAACGCACTTGAAGATCAGCACGGACACTATGCATCAGTGTGTTGCCGGTTCAGCCGCACCCAAGAAGACCATGCGCATGTTAGTAGACGCGTTGGATGAAGGGGTTGAATCAATGCACCAATTGCAATGGAGGCAAGAGTTCGTTTCAGCAAGATGTCACCATGAGGTGCATGCACACCATCACGGACGACCAAGCTTGGCATCAACTCACCACTTTCACCATCACAAGCATGTCAAAGAGTTGGTCTCATGCAGCGGACCGAGTGTCAGTAATATCTTGCTCAAGCCATGTTGTCTCACATGAGTACATGTGTATTGTAATGTTGAGTCATGTCAAGTGTAAGTCAAGTCTCAAGAGTTGGATGTAACAGTCATAAAGTAGGTGAAGAATCATGAGGGTAGTTGAACTGTCACAAAGGGGACAGTCAAGGGTCACCCCACCCTTTGCTATAAATAGTCCCTCATAACTCATTGGAGAGGCTTTTGGTCAGCAAAGCTTCTATTAAGACTATCTTGAAGAAAGCTTGGACGGTATTGTAACGCACCTTGGCTTCTCCATTGCACATAGCTAATGCATCTCTTTGGAGGAGCAGGCTGATGTGGTTGTAATGTTTCACTGATGGGGCTAGCAGGTTTACATGGATGTATTGTATGATTGGAACTTACACTTTTATATAATAACAACCAACACATTTTCATGCATATGTTGTTATTGTAATTGGACTGCTTTGGTTTCCTTAATGATATATGTTGTTTAACTTACGTATTTGTGTATGAACTAATTCGTACGCAATTATAGAAATCTTGTTGCAAATGTGTTGTATATGCTATTAATGTTGTCCCGTCCGTGTCGACTTCTCTGCTGGACACCAGACAGAACTTTCAAATGAACCTTGCTGTAACAACCGTTGCACTCGTTTGGACTGATCCGTGAGTGTTGTACCTGTTATCTTACCTTGTATGTTGTGACTACCGCATCCGAGTGGACTACTCCGCCAAAAGCTATGTATGTCCTTTTGTATTGTGTGTTCCTAGCTGAGTTGGGACTGATCCCTTTCAACCTGGAATTCACCTTCACCCTTATCTCCCCCTTTATGTGTTAGAACCTCTCATACACCTTCCTTGGCTCACTGCAGCAATCACACCCTTGCTACTGACAGAGTTTATCTTACTTGCCTTTGTGCGACATCGCGATCAAAGCATTACCTTACGACCCACTGTTGGGGCCCCTACACCAAACGATCTGAGGTCTAATTGGAACTTCTTACCAGGGAGATCCCCTTGACATGTTGGTGGGTCCAGCACCGTCAACATTTCTGGCACTAGAAGGAGGGCCTAATGACAAGCTGTGTCCTCTCATCCAGATTTGAAACTTTGCACAACTTTCATGGAGCCTTGCACTCTTCTTCCCCCGTGGTGTTTTTGGAATCATGAAGATGTCTCCATCACAGGGAAGCTTTTCAATCTCTTGTCCACTCACACATACGATGGTGAAGGGGAAGTGGCCTGGCATGAGCACTTACAAAACTTTCTTTCCATGCTTCATGAGGAAGATGCGTTTTCAGACGAACAGGGCGGTTTGCTGCTTGCATACACACTTAGCAAATCTCCATTTCTTTGGGTGCTCAGCCTAACCGCTGACATCGTGCACTCATTTGAGCACTTCTATGATCTCATTGAAGACACGTTCTATTATTTTGATCCAGATCATCTTGACCGGAAACTATTACAACAACGAAGGGCTCCGCATGAATTAGTTATTGATTTTTGGCAGCGATTCTGTGACTTGCAGTTTCAAGCTCCTGGGAGCCAAGTGAAGTTTGCTTATATTTGGGATTGGTTTGAGTATTGCCTTAAGAAATATGCCCCGTCCCAAGAGAAAGCTTGAAATCAAGCCTCGCTCAACATTCTTCATTGATGAAGTTGCGCAATCTCATGTGGATGCGGACACTGTCTCAACTAACTGTCCTCCTTCCTGTCATTCAACAGCTCCACCACTGCCAAGTGATGCTGAAGAGCATACTCACACACCTGTTCATCCTTCACACTCTCCCAACATCACTTCACTCAACTTTTGCGTAGATTTGGTTGTGAGTCCTTTGAGTTCTCATATGCATGCTTGTCTACGACTTTGTCTTCGCACTCAGGTGTTCCTCTGAATGATTTTGTCTTGTGTTCATCCATTCCGGACTCTTCACTTGTTGTGAACGAGGAACAACCCATTGACGGAGTTGGTGTTGCACAACCAACATGCATTGTCATTCATAAAGAGTATGAGTGGGAGCTTGAACATCAACACTTGGTGAAGGATGACTCCCTTCCGTCCAAGCCCCCTCCATTCTTTCCTAACCTCTTCAGTGAACTTGCCATTCAGGATTTTGCATGTGTGTCTTCATCCACGGATGCACCCATTGTTGATCACTCGCAGGACTCACTGGGTGTTGGTCCATCATTCAATAACGGAGAGGATCCACTTGATCCTTCATCTGTCTTTTCCGGAGATACAGAGGATGAGTTTGTTCGCTTTTCATCTACCCCTCTATTTGATGTATATGATCATGAGGATGTCGAAGAATTCATTGATTTTTCTGATCGTGGCGGTTGTGATCTATTTACTTCCATTTTTTATCATGGTCATGACTCTGTCGCAGTTGATCTTTCGAAGCCACCGTTTATGACAATCTATCTGACGATGAAGTTGAAACACCCAAGACCGTCGAGGCACTTCGGGCCGAGCTGATGGTTATGTCAAGTCCTCGCTCTCTTAGGGTTAGTCTCACTTCCGATCATGAAATTGTTCAATCACCCAAGGCTCCTCATCACCCATCTGTATGCATTGGAGATCCATCTCACACACAGATCACACTTCCTCCACTCGAACTGCACGATCCCATTGCTCATGCATTGGATGAGTCTTACATTGCAAGCACTCGTGAGCGATGCAATATATCTTTGTTTCTTTTGTTTTCTTGCATGTCACAATCAAGAGTGTGCTTGTACTTCAAAGTTGCACAAAGTGTCACCCAGCACCATGATAAGTCCACAGACAGCTCGTCACGCACATGCGCTCACTTATGTCCCGTGGGCACTTTGAAACACGAAGTGTGGCTTTCTTCATTGTTATATCTTTCTTGTTTGCTGGTTCGCACAACTGGATTGCTCACGGACAAGGCTTTCACCAACATGGGTCTACCAATGCGCCGGTGACTGCATTGGAAGTATCACTTCACATGATCAGGCCCATGCACTGTTAGTGTAGGAGTAGGAGTAGTGTTTGTTTTTAGTTGTTTGCTTGCATGCTTGTTTGATTACATGCTTTGTTTGTTGGTTTGTTTGCTTGCTCGTTTACTACTTGCTTTGCTTTCACTTTTTCTTCTGCTCTTGCTTTGCTTTGTTGTTTGTTAGTTCGCTTGTTTCGTCGTAGGCTAGTTTTGCATGAAACCATGTGTGAATCTTGAAATGAGTTGGGTAAAGTACAAGAGGGCTTGTACAACTATCACTACTTGGTTATCTGTCATCTTGCCTCTGTATGATGAGCTTGTTACTTTTAGTCCATGATACGTCGAAGAAAAATTCTTACTATTCGAATTGAACCTTGGTGATAACACAATGCGCTAACTAGTGTCACCATCTCTAATCGGTTGTTTTTGGGTTAATCCTTTTCAGCTCAGTCAAGTAGAGTAAGGTAAAGGGGAAAACCTTAACAGGCACACCAGAGATACAATAAACTACTTCTCTGCTCAAACAGCCTCTTTTGCTCTCAATAAATCGGGATCCCTCTTCGGCCTTTGAAATGAATAAGTGCTATGCACAGTGAAAAATGAAAAATGAAAAGTCAAAATATTCAAAATGAAAAATGAATAAGGCGAAAGAAGAGAAAGGATTCCTACACAAGGAGGTGATGCAAATAACTTCGCCGCAGTACTGACTAGGCTCACGGGCCGCAGAGCCATGCTTGTGTTCTTATGTGACTCCACTGGGGTACTGTCCAGGCCTACTAGCAGTGGAGCAACACCTGAGAGGAAACTTAGACTCTGACGACTATATTGCTTGTGCACCAATATACCCCTCAACCCCAATTGAAATAACTGTGTTGCCTTGGCTTGGAATGTGTGTGTCAATCGACCAAGGGTTTGGCAAATGCTACATGTTACAATCAAACTAGTGTGAAGCGAAGATGAGCTGAGAGTTGACCAATAATTCCGAAGGTGTTAGACTTGCTTTTCACGAACAACGTCCATTCAGAGAGCTGGATTTCTACCAGTGTGTCGCGAAGTGTTGTAGCGGCTACAACCACCCTCCAAAATTTTGCCTTAGCCTCGTTTTGGAACCTCCCTTCCAACCTTCATAGCAGCTTGTCTTGCTTCGTCAAGTTCACAAGCTTCAGGGTCTTTCTTGCACAAAGGCAGCGTGTCGGTCACAGCCTAATCCATTCCCCTCACAAGCTGTTCACCCAAACTTGGTCCACTTGCAAGTTGAGTAGCTTCCCCTTGAAAATTGCGCATTTCTAGAAGGCAACCAAACTTCCCTCCAGAAATTGCGCAATCCTCTCTGAAAACCTTCTGGGCTCCAGGATTGCGCAATCCCGCTTGCCAACACTCCTAGCAGGATTTGCGCAAATTTCCCCAGCAAGGCTGCTCAGCCCAGAATTTGCGCAAATCTGGGCAGAAGTGAGTTGCTCTACCCAGAAATTACGCAAATCTCCTGGGAAATCAGCCCAGCTCCCAGCCAGAAATGCGCATTTCCTTCAAGTAGTCGAACAGCCTCTTGCATGTGCAGCTGAGTTGACTGGTTCCCTCCGGGACCAAGCAAAGCAAACTTGCATGCATAGGCTGCTTCTCCTAAGGAAACATGCAAAGGCATCCCTTGTCTCAGGGATCTATGTTTAATAGTTGGAGGTTACATGCAAGGAGCAATTCAGAAACCTCCCACCAAGTGTCGCTTCCCCTAGATTTGTGGCATGCACGTCACAACCTCGATGTTATGAAAACCCATCAACCGGACACTGAAGAGCTCATTCCTCACATCAAACTTACAACTCTGACATCCCACATCACATCTAGGGGCAGTCGGCACATTCAGCTCAACTGTTTTGGGGTAAGCCTGCTTTCCATGCCTTGCGCTACATTTCTCTCGCTTTTGTGTTTTCACTTGTGGGAGTATTGTTTGCTTCTTTTCTTTGAATGCTTGTTGTCATTTACATGTATGCTAGCTTGTCCAAGCTCTGTTTCAGTTTTCGTTGCTATCTCACTGTTGTCGCATGCATGAAACTGTTTTGCACGAACGTTCGCCCAACCAACGAACTGCTTCACCCACATGCATGTTGATCTGTTTGTTGAATCTTTTATCCATGTTTTGCATGCACTGTCAATCACTTCTGCTATCACTTAGTGTCGCCATGCATTTACTGTCTTAGTTGCTTTTAGTTGCCCGTCGGCGAGTTAGGCCAACCTTGGCCCAGACTCTGCCTTCACCAAGGCTACATTGCGCAATCTGGGGAAGGAAGGATCACCTTCCTCTCTAGATTTGCACATTCCTACCCAACAATGGCCTCCAGGACTATTTTGCGCATTTCTAGAGGACAGTGGCTGCTTGGCCCAAGAAACTGCGCAAATTTGTCCCTAGGCCAGCAGTCCTTCCCGGTTGGAATTGCGCATTACGCAATCCCAACAGTCAATAGCCAGACTGGACTGTACATTGCGTGGTTCTAGCATTCAGTCAGTCTCCCAGCTGCTCAGACTGTGCCTTGTGCAGTCTTGGCAGTCGGTCTCCTGACCTCCCGGCCGAAATTGCGCAACCTTCATGATCAGTCACACAGGTATGTTGCAAGTCAGTTCTGAAAGTTCATTTTGGTTTTCGAATGACAAATTGCTTGCCATGAGTGTTGCCATGTTCCCAGGCATTGCAGGTGCTCATCTACCTCTCAGCAGTGCAATTACAATGGTCTCCAAGAGAGAAAAGTCGAAGACACTGTTCATAGCACACCTGGAGATGCAGTCGATCAAGTGTCTATGAGCTTGCCTACTCACGAAGACATCAAGTTGTCTATAGACAAGGACATCAAGAAGCATCATGAAGAACAGCTGAAAGCAGCATACCGAATGCAGCAAACGCAGCAAATACAGCGAATGCAAGAGGACGATTGTTGACAACATAAAGGAGGAACAAAGTTGTAAGGTCAAGCAGATCCACTGATAATGAAAGCAACTTTGGAGACTTGGGTTATGAGGTGACGGCGCAGCATGAAGGTCGTGCAAAGACAAAGAATAGAACGAAGAAGGAGTTGCATGTGCCGAAGTAGCAACTCAAGGAAGAACATGAAGCTGCACAGGGAGACGAATGAGTTGTAGCAAGATCAGGAACAAAAGTGGGCGCAATGTGCACTCACGGATGAAACAGCGCCCGTACATGTTAAAGATCCATCCCAGCAGCTGACACAAAGCAGACATGGTGGGCAGTGTTATTGATCGCATGCAAGGGATTCAGCAACAAGCATGTCATTGTGTGCGCACATGCAATCCAACCCATTCAGCACACTCACCAAGGCGAAGACAAGAAGCAAGTCCAACTGAAGCTCAACATGTATTTCAGCAAATTGATGCGCATGACCATCAGCACACACTTGAAGATCAACACAAACAATATGCATCAGTGTGTTTCCCATTCAGTCGCATCCAAGAAGACCATGCAGATGTTAGCAGACAAGTTGGTTGAAGGGGCCGAACCAATGCACCGGTTGCAACGAAGGCAAGAGTTCGCTTTAGCAAGATGTCACCATGAGGTGCATGCACACTGTTGGATACCTATACCAATAGGTTTCATATTTCATGATTGGCAAATTCAAATGCCAAATATGCTCTGCTTTGCTGATACAAAGATCCCATATTTCCAAGAGAAGACATGGTGTGTACATACCTTCATGTTTACTAAATTTTGATGGATGGTCCAACAGTCTAATCTGGATCATGCCATGTTTCAATTTTCCATTGTAGAATAGAGAAAGAACTCTGTCCAAACTGTTTAATCTTGGCAGACCAATAGTTAGGCAGAGAAACTAAGGTTCCCAACTGCTTAATCTGGGGTCTTGGAAGCGATAAGGGTAGTGCTAAATAGGCAATCAAAAGAAAAATCCAATGGAAAAGAAAAGGCACAGAAGGGTCTGCAAGTCCAAGTGCACCCTCCAAGAAGAAACAAAAAATGCTAGGCAAGTAGATGGGTAGGTAGATGGGGTTGCAGAAGTGGTATTCCTTTCAAACTGAACCTTGCTGGTCAAGATAAGGAAAACAACACAATGGAGCATGTCTAACTTCCTTTTTTCCCTGTTTCACACTCATTACTAACATCCCTACACCAGTTGTGTTTATGAAAGAATTCAAGGTTTTATGTTGGTTCTGGTTTCCTTTAAGAGCCACATTTCTTGTGTAAAATTCTTTTCATTTTGATCTACTCCCTAAGCTAAGTGGTTTTCAAATAAACTTAAAGATATCACTCCTCATTCACCTTTTCCCTCCATGCTAACCCCTAACTTCTATTATCTAAATTCCCTATGTCACCCTTTCCCTACTATTATAACACCATGGTGTATAAACCCCAAGCATTCTATAAATATCCCCCCCTTGGCATTATAGCCATATGTTCACTACTAGGGAATCAAATTGACATCTGGTCAGTTTAAGAACCCCAAGCCTTACCTCTTTTCCTCCTTCAGAAATCATTTAACCTATTCAAACCCTTCATTTGCTAGAAAACCTTGTAAAAAACCCATTTTCACCCTTGACCCGCCCAAACAGCAAAATTACATAAAAAACCCACTTTTCCGACTTATCCAAAGTCCTGGAGCTATGCGCGATTTTATAAAAAATACATTGAAAAACCATACAAATTCGCCAATATTCCAAAGTCCCGCCGGGCACGAATTTCATGAAAAATACATATTTTATTGCCCGCCCGACGCTGTATCGTCCGGACAAGTCATTGACCCGTCGACCGTCCGATCGGGCGCCTTTCATCCAACAGCCCACATGCATATCGAACTGGCCCCGACGTCCGTAAGTTACCTTCCGATATCTGTCAGAGGGTGACGTCAGGCCTCGGCCACGCGTCACCCCCACAGCGTATCGGAGCCCCCTCTGACAATTCCGCTTCCGTATGGAAGGCGGTGCGATATCATACCGCCTACAGTTTCCGGTCTCCACCAACCCGCCTTGCCAACGTCACTGCCAGCATCACTGCTACGTCATCGCCGCGTCAGCGCCCTCGTCCGCCATTGCTCCACCTGTCCGCCACCTCACCATCCCCGTGGACCACTCTTAAGCCGCCACGTCACCTGATGACATCATCCGACCTTGACCCCACCCGATGACGTCATGCTGACGTCATCCAAAAAAGGCGCCAATGTTCCAAAAAATCCATATTTTGGCCAAAATTTCGCGTTTTTTGCACTTTTTGCACGAACGACTGTTGTGTCTTCTGCATGCATTTTACGTCCAAACTCACGCCAACCTGCTGAATTCGACCTGGAGGCCATCGGCGCGCCAATCCACCTGCATTCGTGACCAGGACTGTCAGTGTACCAGGTATTTATCCCCGTCAATCCTCTCTGCCCCTGGTTTTGTCTATAAATCGCCTAAAGTAACTTAAAACACAGAAAAACGTATAACTGACCGGCAAATCCCCTGTGCCTAGTTCCCATTTGAAGTTATAAGGTCGAAATTCACCGGCGAAGCCTTGTTTAACAAAGCTTTCGCAAAATCTGCATTCTGTTCGCGCAATCGTGAACAGGGAACCCGAACTACACCAAATTACTATGAAAGACACTGTTAAGGACAAGTATTTGCCCTTTTTAGTGCTTTGTGCAGTATTTCAATTGCTGCAATTGACCCTTTTGTCCTCTGTTTCTCAATAAATCACCTATCTTTCCAAGAAACACTCTTTTCTGTTACTCTGCACAGTAACACTAATTTACATATAAGCAGAGTTTTAAAGTAACCATGGATACACCAGTAGCACCTGTGGCCCTCAATGTTGCCCCTTTAAATGCCCCTCAGAGAGAATTGGAGTGGCAGGCATTAGCTGATTTGGATTATCAAATCTCAGAGGAATTTCTAATGCACAGCAAGTTCCACATCCACCTGTTAAATGAATTAAAGACTAAACATGAGATTGGAACAGATGTATTGGGCATTTGGGATTCCTTCCTCCCAATCTTCAAGCTTCCTCAGGTCAATCCATTTCCTGACCTAATTCACCTATGTGCTGATGGTTATGATGCCACTCAGAGGGTTGTGCTTGAGCCTTCAGGCTCAGTTGTTTTCTATATTACCCCTGAGGCCATCAGAGAGATGCTGTAATTCAAAACTGAGAAGAAATTGGTTCCTTTATCTTTGATTGATCTGATAAAGCAAGGAGCTAAGATGACAAATGCTCAAATCACCAAGCTGAACCAACTATATATTAAATCTGATACTGTGCAGTACCCTCCCATTTCTCATGTTTACCTCAACCCATTGGGCAGGGACCTTGCAAATATGATTAGTCCCATTCTGGGTTATAACTCAATTGAGTATGTTGATGAAACTGTACTGGTAATGATGCTCATGTTTTCCCCTGGCAAAACTCCAATCTGCTATGACTATGCCACCTATATATCAGACAAAATGCATGAGCAATTGATGAACCTATCAAGGGAAAGGGTGTTCAGATACTCCTCCTACATCTATCACTTGATTTTATACTATCAACATGAGAAATTTTCTTTTGCTATGAAAAGAGTGGATGCACAAGGAAATCCAAGGTCAGTAGTGTATTGGACCTCAGTTATTCACTGCACACCCTATTCTCCATACACTTACTGTGAGTTTATAGACCTTTTTATCCACCCAGCCATGTCTCTGTTCCTGAGCTCACCTCCTTCCAAGACTAACCGATGAGATCAGAGGTATTCCTTCAGTTTCCAAGGTATTACAGCTTGGGGATTGGTATTTTTACCAAAATCACACCGTTATTAGAATATACGGCTGTGAGTTACCCCCATACAGACTGCCCAAATATGTGCCTATGAGGTTGTTTGCCCTTCAATACTTAAGGCAGTTTGGGAATGCTGATGTGAAAATTTTTTTAGGCAAAGGCAAGAAAGCATAGCTGAAGGTGAGAAACCAATTGGGCCACTTTATTTATAACAAAAGGGAGGAAGGCTGGCAAGAGGCAGACATAATGCTAGAAGGCCTTGGCTTAAAGACTAGTTTCCTCTGGAAACCTTATGACCCCAATCACTTCATAACCTTAAGAAGGGTCAAGTATAGGCTGTCCAGTTATGACCATGTGAGGTTGCCTCACATAGAAAAATATGCAAATCAAACAAAATGGAAGGGAGGCACCTTAGAGGAACTTGTCACACAAGAAGAATTAAATGAAAGAGCACAAAGAAATCTCCTAAAGATGGCTGACTTAGAGCTTTCTGCACAGGTATTTGCTCTTAAAGGCACTCAAGTGGGAGCAGCTACCTCATCCTCCACAGCACATCAGAAGGCAGTCAAAGCTACAGATCAAACCTCTAGCAAAGGCAAGGAGAAAGAAATGGAGCTAGAGCAGCCATTTCAGGAAGAGGTTCAACATCAGGAAGTACAACAACAACAACAGGTACAGCAGCAAGAAAAGGAACAGCCAGTGCAAGAAGAGCACACAGCAGAGGCCCCAATTGTCACTGAGCAACAGCCACCACAAATTGTGCCTCCTAGGCA
>APFE031663902.1:0-21809 GCA_000404065.3 Pinus taeda | reverse complement strand
CAGTAACATTTAAAAAAATTGTTACATAAGAAAATTTTAAGTGCCAAAAATATGCTCCAAAAAAAAGTTATTCTCGATAACCACTTTTCAAAATTGGGGTTTTTTTTTGCTACCTCAAAAAAACGAATAATTGGTAATTTTCTAATTTGATCAGTAACTATGTTTGGACTAAAAGGAAATGAAAGGGGTGCATCCCTTGTTTTGTACCCATCATATTTACATTAAGGAGGGATGTAAACCTATATGTCAACCCCAGAGGAGAATGAGCCATGCCCTTAAGGATATTGTTAAAGAAGAATTCTAAAAACTACTAGATGTAGGATTCACTTACCCCATTTCAAATAGCGAGTGAGTGTTCCCCCTTGTCGTAGTACCGAAGAAAAATGGGAAGTAGAGGATCTTTGTTGACTACAAGGAACTCAACAAGGCTACAAAGAAAGATCATTTCACTTTTCCTTTCATTGATAAAGTCTTGTATGGCCTTGCAAGGAAGAAGTTATTCTCATTCCTAGATGGATTTAGTCAATATAATTAGATTCATATCAACCCTGAGGATCATGAAAACCTTCACATGTCCATGGGGGAAATTTGCCTATATAGTCCTTCCATTTGGTTTATGTAGTTCACCTGCTACCTTCTAGAGGGAAGTATTGAGTATTTTGGTTAATCTTGTTCATGGCATGCAACGCCCTCCTCCCACACGTACCCAAGATTACGAATCCACCGAGGTAAATATGTGACGAAGAGGTACTATGATATGATTCGACCTCCTAGATCACCTTAAGGAAGTGGAACCGATGAACCAACACTTTAAAGACCTCCCTTAGGTTATACAAGACCCCCAAGATCTAACCAACCACTCTAGGTGCCCAACCCTTAAGTTAACTTAGTATTTCACTGAACTAAACCCCCAGTCGCTCCCATGAAAAGGATTCCATGTGATGGAAACCCTCCAGGTGCTCCCACATGACTGCTTCCCAGTGACTATAGTCTTTTCCAGCCAGTTTTGTGCTAGCAACCATGAGATTTAAGCCACATTTTCAAGGCTAGGACCTAGGCCTCTGCCCATAACTTAATGAAACATGTGATAACTATGGTATCTGTGGAAATCTTAGGTATAATCTCCTTTGTTTAAAGATTCAGAATCCATAAATTTCATTACTCATTTGTCTCTGTTATTTTGATATTCCTCTTATTCGTTGCTTTCACTGCAATAGCGGTACACATGGTGCAAGTGTCTTCAAAACTTTTTATTCCAAAAATATATTTGATTACTATGGAAAAAATTTCAAAGAAACCTTGTATTTTACTTGCAATAGTAGTTCTATCTATAGCACATATAGAACATGCTTCTAGTTGTCTGAACAATTTGCTTGGCGATTATGGAACATAGTCTGCATTATTGACTTTAACTATGGCACATATAGACAATTATTTAGTAATTATCAAAGCTAGGTTTCATTCCTATTTTCAAGTAACTAGAATCGAGATATTTATTTAGACATTGACAAATTCAATTTTTATTGCAAATATTAAGTAAGTGGTACACAAGAACTAAAGTTAAAATAATTCGCATATGTCACTGATTTTATTAAATAATATGTTATATGAAAAAAAAAGTTATAAAGAGCCAACTATACATATGGGTTTGTTTTTTGGACCCTTCCAGAAGCAAATCAGAGGTCGGGTTGGCTATGAGGGAGGTGAAAATTTTCTTTTGAGCATTGCTATTACATTTTGCGACCTATTCGGCTCTATAAAAACACTCGAATATACTCACATGTTTTTTTTGTGGTCCCTACTAAAAGCAAGTCATGAATTGGATGTGGCTATAAGGTCGGAAGTTGGCCTTGTCATTTTATAAATAATCCAGGCGACCTCCTAACTTCAGCATTGTGTGACCTTGAAACTATGTGACCTAATGAAGCAAGTCAACTATGGTATAGTTAGGGTCGCGATGGAATAAATGAATCAGAAAACAAACAAAAAATATGGCTGCCCAACCTCACGACTGTATGATCAGCCGAGGAAAAAACTTGATTTGTGTGCAATTTCCGTTTTTATATATAAATTGAAAATTTTACATTTTAGGTTAAATTGATTTTTTGTTAAAACAATAACAAATTTCCTCGTGTTTTCTCTATTCAGGAAAATAAAAACAGTCGAACTGGTCACAAGAATTCAATAAACAAGTTTAATTGCCATCTTTTCTTATTTTAAACAAAATTTTATGATTATAGAGTGATTTTCCTAGATGTTGTTTTCTTAACCCTCGTTCAAAGAAACATTCAATTAAGAAAATATAGTAGAACTTAAAAAAATGTATATATAACCATAACATTGTTTTAAAAATTCATGCATTCAATTCCAAATTTTAAACAAGGGGAACATATATATATCGTGTTATTGTTGACATGTGATCAAATGTGCAAAAAACCACTCAATCGCCCAACTGCCAAACCAGTCGACTTCTTGACTACTTGAGGTCCTAAACACAAAACTTGTCTCTACTATAGTGATGGTCGAGATATGGAAAATTAATCATAAAATAAGAAAATACTTGACTGTCCAACCGGTCGACTTGCGAACCGAATTATCATTCGAATAAAATACTATCTTTTTTTTTTGTGTGCAATGCACCTTTTAACAAATATTTTCAAAATTTTCCCTTTTGATGTTCAATTGATTGCTTGTTAAATCAAAAATAAATTTTCTAATGCTTTCTGGATTCCTAAAAAAAATAGTTGGGATGTTTACAGGAAATTAATGCCCACGTTCATTTGTGATTTTCATGTTTTTTCTAGACATGATTTTAAGGTTGTAGGCTATCATGCCTACATTTTCTTTTATAAACTGTTGTTGGAAGAAAATTTGAATTAAAGAAACATAGTAGCAGTTTCAAAAAAATATCTATAAGCATAGGGTCAAATTTTTCAGAGACTCCAGAGTTCAATTTCAAATTTTAAATTCCCAAAACTTATGCATGTTGTATTGGCATTTATAGCTCATAAAATGCCAAAGAAGGGAAACTCTATGGGAAGGAATTTGAGATTTTAGGGCTTTTGGGTGGAAGTTGTTCTCTTAGCTTTTGTTCAAAGAAGAACTAAATTGAGGCAATACAATATTAGTCTCAAAAATTATGTGTAAGCCTAATGCTATTTTTTTTTACAAATTGTTGAATTCAATTCCAAAATTTGAATAATCAAATCTTATATATGCTTTGTTGATGTTTACAGCTCCTGAAATGCCAATATATATATATGCAATGGAAAACTTAAGATTTTAGGATATTCTTGTTGCATTCTCTTTTCTCAAGTCCTGTTGCAAGAAGAACTCAAGTAAAGAAAAACAACACCGGTTTCAAAAATTATGTGTAAGCATAGTGTTATTTGTTTTTAGAGATTCTTGAAATCAATTTCGAATTTTAAATAGGAAAAGGTTATATATCCTTTGCTACTATTTATAGGTTTTAAAATGGGGAAAAGGAAAATTTGTAGGAGAAAAGCAACAAATAGAGTAGATTAGAGAAAACGTTAAGGGAATGGATTACGCATCAGCACAACAAGTCAACTTCAACTCATTACTCATGTTAGATACAACCTACAAAACACAAAAAATTGGTATGATGAGCTGGGAGGAGATGTTTGAATTCTTTGAGCAAAGAGAATGGTTAAAAAAACACAAGAGCTACTCAAACAAAGAACAATCAGTTTGAAGCAATCACAACAACATAGTTACATAAAATAGAAACTAGGGCCATAATTTCTCCCTATTATGACATGATTTCGTGGATTGTCTCTTGCACCAATATTAAAATCCAAACAATATTTGATTATCAAGAAATTTTCATAGCCTACTAGAAATCTAAAATTTTATTAGCCATGTACAAAACCAATCCCCTAGAAATCCAACTTGATGTTGACTTCATTTATAAGTTTCAAAGCATTTTCTTGAGGAAATGTCAAGACAATTATGATGTATTAATTGAATACTTGTTGAGAGAAGAAGCAGAAGGTTTCAAACTCAAAGCAAAAAGGAGTATCCAATAGCTATTTTTAAGAAGCCTATTAGATTTCTTATTAAAATTATAAGCAGATTATATGGGGAACAAGATCGTGAACATTGTAAAATTAAATGGATCCCTATAATCTATAGCATTTTTAATGATGGGAGACAGCTAAAGTGGGTTGACATCTTGTCATCGAATATCATATATTCAATAAAAATGTCAGTGTCATCTCCCCCCGGCTTCAATTGTATTTTTTGTATGTCTACCTATCTGATAGATGTTATTTCCTCAGTCCCATTTCCCATCATTAAATGGAATTACCCATCTGACCAACAATTACCGATTCAAAAGTATGCTCCTATTATGTGGGACTATAATTTTAAATACCATTTTTATGATATTTGCCATTGTTTTTTCATTCCTTTGTACCAAATCTTGTTTGGAACGCCACCTCCGAGAATAACTAATAATCTGAAAGAAGGCGTAGAATCAATAGGGCACTCATTTATTGAAGAATTACTTTCCTACATTAGAGGTTTTGGAAGTGAATTTGGTCCCCATCTTTTGCCCCAATATATCTCGGAAATACTTACTTTTAGAGAATTGGCTAATCAAGTTGTTTTGAATGGACAAGCCAAAAATTTGAGTAAACTCCAAAAGAAACTCTGGTCTAATTTTCTAATAAAAATTGGTGACATTAATATCCGAGACAAAGGGCACAAAATCAAAGAAGCGGAGGAGATTGATGAAATTTTGTTACTTATTTTTCTCCATTATGACTATGATCCTCATAGTCAAATTGGCCTTCATTATATAATAGTTAGTTATATTAAAAATATTATTCATCAAGAAACACCTTTCGATGAGATGTTTATAAACATTGATGGTTTTCAACAAACTATCCAAAGAGGAAAATTCTTGCATGATGAAACAAGACAACAATTGAAATAATTTAGGGTTGGATTGTTTTCTGCACCTCAACATTTCATTCAAAGAGTTAAAGTCTACTAAATTTTTGTAGTTTGATTTTAGAAAACTCAATGCAGAACCTCCTATTGTTTCTCAGAAGGGTAGAGCAATAGAAATTGAAAAAATAAAAGGTTTTGTTGTCACAGGTAAAGGATTTGAATCCACAACAATGCAAAATCTGCAAGAGGAACAAGAATATACAGTAAAAGAAAAGACTCTAGAAAAAGAAGACACAACTCAACAAGAGACTATTTTTTTTAATTCTCCTGATAAAAGAGAGCAAGAGAAACCAGAAACTACAAAAATCAAAGAAATCGAAGTACCTAAGGAGAAACAAAAGTGGGTATCTACTCAAACCAGCACCAAGGAAAATGAGAAAACAATGGAACCATATAAGAGATTGGATACTATAGCTACTTTATCTCCTCAGGCATCACTAACACCGATTTCCAGTAAGATTCCTTGGGAATCATTCTTGGTTAAACCAGTTACTGATTTAATGCCAATTAAAGATATGATTCCTTCTTTGACAGATTATTACTTTAATACTCAAACAAAATCAATTATGTGAAGAACAAAGAAAATAAAACACGATGCTCTAGAGGTTGTATCTGAATTCAGTTGGCAGGTTCAAGGAGACGTAAAAGAAAAGGCTCAATAATCTTCCCAAGCTTTACGAGCTTTTGTCAATTACAATCAGTATCATTTGAATGATCTTGCAACTTCATATGATGTCAATTTACAAAAAATTAAAGTTTTGGAGGAAAAACTGAAGAAAAGTGAATTGTTGAGTGAATAAAATTGGCAGTGCAATTCTACTACTTTAATTCAAGGATTTTTTGTAGAAAGAGAAAACCTGCAAAATAATTTTCAGAAACAATTGGAACAAACAAATGCAAAACATGCACAAGAGGTTTAGCAAGTGAGAAAATTGCATGAAGATCAAATCTGTATCTGAAAAAAAGAAACAGAGAAAAATTCTGCCATTGTTGTCACATCTTTGCAACAGGAAATTGAGTCTCTCAAATATCAACTAAATGAGAATCAATAAGCAACACAGAGTCTTGAGATTTTCAAAGATCAAGAATTACAAATTTGATTGATTTTAAGGAAGAATCAATCAAACTTCTATAAAAAAATGGATAAAATCTCAATATTTTATCAAGAAATTAAAGATTTGAATGAAAGAATTGATTCATTGGTATAGGAAGACAAATCAATTAAAAACAAGTTTTTGTCTATTCTTGACTATGAAAACGATTTTCAATCTAGTGGAATTCAAAAATTTTCTAAGAGAGATAAAATGTTGATGGTTGCTTCATTAAGCTGTAGGTAAAAAGAGGAAAAAGAAATCAAAGCATACATACAAGTAGCACATGAGCAATGTTGATCAATTTTGGAAAAAGGAACAAACTTTACAGAAGAATTTGACCTATTAGGTAGCATGTCATTAAAGGAAGCAGTTCCAAGAGAATTAAAACAGCTTACAGAAGATCTTGTTGCCAAGGACCAAGTAGAAATAAAAAACATAACAGTTTGGAGACAACAAAGTTTCCAAAAATTTATGCAACTACCGTTTTAACAAATCAAGCTTATTGCCAAGTTTGAGGTCAAATATCAAAAGAAGAAGAAACAACTACAATGATTAATTTCCAACTACCAAATCACCATCAATAAGTTTCCTTCGATTTATTTCTCTACAATGTACAACATATATTCACATTAGGCAACTTATATCCAAGTACATGCACTTCACCTACAATGTACTATCAATTACGAGGACTCTGAAGATGAGGAGAAGATGCTTGCTTTCCTGCCAGATATCAACTGAATATAAAAATGTTTAGAATTTAGTATTTAGTTTCAGAAAATCCATTTATTTTCATGTTCTAAGACCTACTTTATTTTATTATATTTTAGTACTTTTATACCTTTATGCATTGGTGAAAAGGATCCAGAATCAATGAAGACTATAGACTTGGATTTTTTCAATCAATTTTGAAATGCTAGCTTTTTTCAATCGCGTTTTCAATTCTTGTGTGTGATGGCCTATGGAATTTATGTCAGTACATGATTTTGATCCCTTAATAAATGCCTATGATTTTATTCTATGGCTTATGTTGTTTGGTTTTGAATGAATACTTGATAATTGTGTTTAAGATTCCTTATGACAATTTTGCAATTCACAACTTTTTATAATCAAAAATTTAAAAATTAGAGATTTATTTATTGTTAGTTGATTATTGTAATATAGTACTGCAATGTAGGCTCACTCACTCTGTTGTATGAGATATAAATTGTTATTTATTTACTTTAAATTACGAATGTATAGATCCTCCACAAAATACTAATTAATTTGTGTCAATAGTATCAAAACCCAAAAATATTTTTTGAAATTTGTATTTAAATGTCTAGCCAAATCCTATTTGTTCAATTTTGTCAAGTCAATTCCAATTATGTTAAGATCAAGAATTTTTTTTCAAATGCATTCTGTTCTAGAATATTTTTCCTCTATATGTCGATATGCATAGGGTAGTAATGAGTTTTTAGTATAAGCCTATGAATCATTGATATATTTCTCTTTTTCAATATTTCTAGAATTAAGGTATTGTTTTAGGAAATTAGTAGTTCTATTGTCCTTGCAAATGATACATTTACAAAATAACATGTACAATTGTTTTTCTCATATTACACATATCAAAACATCGTGCAAGTGGACTAATAGATTGAAACAAACAGTCATCACGGTCATTGATATTTTGTCCATAGATCTAAAAACCTTGTTCAAGTAAAATTTGTTGAATTGATAGTATGTGAAAGAATCCAACTGAGAATTGTTATGGAAAAATACATGAGCCAATCGCTTAAGGTATTGAAGCTAGAATATCTATTGTCCTATGTAACAAGAGTGGCCCAAAATTTCTAGATACATAATTTTGATTATGTTTCAAAATATTTTATTCATGTCCATCAATGTTTGCATTGAACTCTAGATCTTAGTTTAATATTAGTTTTAGATAAGAAGTGGGACCTTTCTTACAGGTGATATACAGCCATAGCAAACAAAGAAAAAAATTATAAATGGAACTTTCACTGACCACATACTAACTTCTTACAAGGGGATTTTTGCCACCTGTCAACAGTTCCTAATGTAAATTGGATACAAACATATCAATTCTTGTAGTCATAGTTGCACCTTGATCCATGTTTACATTGGTGATGTTTATAATATAGCAGATCCATCTATTTCATGTTAAAATGTTTATGATTCTTTATTGCACAGTAAAGTTAGTATTATTTTGAGCATTGTTGAACATGTTTCGTCAAGAAAATACATTCCACTAGTTTTTGTTGCACTAATGTTTCTTGTAATATATGTCTGTCATTGTGTCCATGGAAACAATTATGCCTCTAAAATCAAGCACAACGTGATAGTAGATTCCATGTTGATCCTCATTTCCACACTGAGTGTGCCTAGAGTTCTAGCAGAGGAGTTCTTATACACAAAACTAGCAGAATGAGATAACCAAATACTTGCACATTTCGTCAAAACCTACTCCCTCAATTATTATGTTCTTGTATTCAATTCGATCAAGTATTTAGCTCTGAATACAACTACAACTAGACAACTTAGAGTCATCAAGTTATTTTTCTAACAAAATAGTTTTTTTTAGAACATATGTTTCTTTTCCAACTCGAGCAGAGTTCACGAGAATTATTTTTCTAGAAGTTGAGTACAAAGAAAAACATAAAATAATGTGCATTGCTTGTCCAATTAACACTTATTGTATATTTAGCGATGTGGTTCCAAGTTTATGAAAAGCTTCAATTTTATCATCTTGACAAGATATATGATTTTTTTCTTGAATTTTGTTAAATGAAATTGTCATAGAGCAATCCATTTTCATGACATAAAAGCTGGAATATTTTGCTATAGCATAGATATCGAAAACATATTGAGCATATGTGTTTTCTTGTCACACTATGTTCTTGTATTCAATTGTCTCAAGTGTTTAACTCTAAATACAATTGTAACTAGAGAACTCTTGTAATTTAATCCTATTGATACCAAAGGAAAAAAAGGTGCGAATGTGTTACTAGATATAAATGTAGAGAAAAACAAACATGAAATCTCGCATTTAAGAATCGATTACTAAAATTCTAAAAACAATTTATAGTGTCACATAACATACAAACTTATGATTTCAATAACTGACCTGAGAAGCATGAAAATAATTGTCGTTGTGCACATAATAAACCCTTTTTATAGCCTCTTGGGTAACGGAAAATATAGTCTTCTATATTTCTTTGTTCTCTAATTTTTCGTCTAAATATACTCCGAATAATTTTCATTCTTGTTATCAGGTTTACAACATATTTTTTTTTTCTTTTTTGCATCACAAAACAAATAAAAATAAAAACTTAAATAATTTTTTTCAATTTTGAAAATTTAAGTGGCAAGTCGGATCCATAAAAATTTTGTAAAAAAAGACACCCTGCCGACTACAAGACCTTCCAACCACATGAGTAGAATGTCTAGCTGAGTACGATTTTTTTTTTATTAACAATCCTCTCGACCTCAGCATTGTTGCACTATGAAACTATCAAACCTAATGAATTCAATCGACTATGGTCTATTCTAGGTCGCAATAGAATAAATGAAATCACAAAAAAAAAATGCCCGACTGTTGGACCTCACGACTACACGATTAACTTGAAAAAAAATATGTTGAAATCCTGTCAACAATTTTGTCCTTTTTATGCTTTGAGAATCAGTTACTGAAAATCTAGCCTCATTTATTTGTTTGTTCTGTGATTTTTTGATATGAAACATTTAATTTAAGAATTCACAGAATAATTTGCATCACTTCCATCAAGTTTGAAAGAGGCCTTTTTTTCTTTTGTACATCATGAAATGAATAAAAAATAAAACCCTTAAACAATTTTTTTTTTTAAATAAGTCAAAAGTTGGATCCATAAATGTTTTTTCAAAAATCAATAGAACCTTCTCACTACCCAACCTCTGGACCACTCGTCTAGCAACAAGGAGTAACTATGCTTTTTTTTATATATAATCGGCCCGACCTCCCAACCTCAGCATTCTCAACGGTCAAACTACCTGACCTAATGAAACCACCTGACTATGCTATAGTCAAGGTCATAATACAATCAATCAAGCATAAAAAAAAAGTAGTTGACTATCTGACTTCTGGACTGTTTGATCGGCCCAACAACAACAAAAAAAATCCCCTCTTGTACTTTTCGACTACCTGACCTTCCGACCACCCGACTTAGAACACATAGTCACTAGAATTTTTTTTATAAATCATTGGCCTCACTTCCCAACCTCGCCATTGTTCGATTTTCAACTTAGTTGGCCTCCCGACCTCAACATTCACAACTCTCGAACTACCTGACCTCCCGACTTTAGGATTGTCGATGATCAAAGTACACAACATAATGAAACCAACCCACTATGTTATAGTCAGGGTCACCATAAAATAAACGAATTATAAAACAAAAATCACTTGACTATCCACCTCCCGACTATGATTGACACAATATTATAAAAAATTAAAAAAAATATCGCTCACATTCTGGACATTAATTTTGTAGTTTTCTCACTTTAAGAATCAGTTACTAAAACTTTAGTCCACTTTATTCTTTTGTTTTGTAACTTTTTTGCATGAAACAAATAATTCGAATAATTTTCATTCCTGTTATCAAGTGTGCAAGAAGGATTTATTTCTTTTGTTAATAACAAAATGTACAAAAACAAAAGCCTGAAACATTTTTTTTTTCAAGAATTAAGTCATAGATCATATCCAAAAACATTTTGTTAAAAAAATATTGTAACCTCCCAACTATGCAACCTTCCAACCACATGACTACCAACACGAGGTGACTACGAACACAAAGCGTCCAACCTCCTGACATTGAACTAAGTGACTTCCGCCACCACTTTTCTTATGCTATTATGCAACTATTACACGACGCCCCCAACTCTCTATTACCCACCTCATTGCTTGAACCCTATAGATATCCCATCTCCAATGTGAAATCCTGCAATAGGAAAATCTCACTGCGTCAATCAAAAGTTTTCCTGCCCATGGTTCTAACTACAACAGGATAAACCTTATCCAATTCTTTCTATAAATTCAACATTTTTCCGCTTTGCTCCAGAATGAATATCCTTTCTTATTATTCAAGGATGGTTATGTCATGGCTCTTTAGCTCTGTAGCATGGAAAGCCCTTAGTCAACATTTTTTCATTCTCCCTAAAGACCAGGTGTACTGTTGTATCAACTACTTCGAGCTAATCCTCTCGATTGCAACCTAGTCTTAGGGATTCATTTCGCTTGTAGATTTAAACAAGCACCTCACCACTCTATTGAAGACATACTAAGATGTTCCACAATGTTGCCACTTCTGAGCTTGGGTGATAGCTACATTGAGGAATTGACTATCCCCTAGCGCTTCTCTGTCTTCAGATAACGAATTCCTCCCATGCTAGCATAGGCACTCCTACAACTCTTATCTGACACAAGCGTGGCACCACCTCACAACGGGTCTACACATTGATGCCACATAGTAGCTATTCAATAATGCTCATGAACTCTCTCAGCAGCTTCTCGAGATTGCACATGAGTAATCAAAGCATTTGGCTATTGATAGGGGCTTGTGACCCTCATTGCCAAGATCCTCGTGGCGGGAATGGAGGTTCTAGCACAACAAAGGCTAAAGACTATGCAAGTTAGAATATAAGATATAATCGACCCCAGAACATTTGCTTCATGTTTCCCATATTGTTCTCCTGTTAGGACAATATTTTTATAATCAAACATCTCAATGTACACATTGAATGAGTCTATCAAATAGAACGTTTCTGTTATAAAATTTTGCATTAATATAAAGGTGTCAAAACCCAATTTTTCTAACAGATCTTGTTTTGGAAATAGATCCTTGAGGTTCTTAACTTCACTTATTGAATTATTTATGATATCATTGACAATTTAGAAAAATGTTTATAAGACTCTTCTTTAGTCTAAACTTCAAACACTCTGTAATTACTATTTCTTACTATATTAGCTTATTTACTTTTCCATACAAGCATAGGACACATCTAACCATGCATAATCATAACCACAATGATAACCGGGACCTTTTTTACAGGTGATATATAGGCATAGAAAACCAAAGTAAAAAATATAAATGGAACTTTCATTGACCACATACTAACTTGTTACAAGAGGATTTCTGTCACTTGTCAACAATTCGTAATGTAAACTGGATACAAGCATATCGATTCTTGCAGTCATAGTTGCACCATTCCTATTCACATTGGTAATGCTTATAATATAACAGGATCATCTATTTCCTATTAAAATGTTTATGATTGTTTATGGCATAGAAAATTTAGCATTTTTTTGAGCATTTTTGTACAGGTTTCCTCAAGAAAATACATTCCACTAGTTTTTGTTGCGCTATTGTTTCTTCTAATATATGTCTGTCATTATATCCATGGAAACAAGTAAGCCTATAATATCAATCACAACGTGACAACAGAGCTTTCAGACTGAGTGTGCCCAAAGTTCCAACAAAAGAGTTATTATACACAAAGCTAGCACAAGGAGTTGACCAAATACTTGTACATTTAGTCAAAAAATACCATGTGAATTACTATGCTCTTGTATTCAATTTTGTCAAGTATTTAGCTCTGAATACAACTGCGACTAGAAAAATCGGTGTCATGAGGTTATTCCTTGTCCCTCCATTACTACTACATCCTTGATCTTGAAATTACTACATAAATTTTGTTCCCATTTGGTCTTTGTATTATCTCAAATAAACATGGGCCTGAATATTTTCCTCAACCACTAAATTTCAGGAAGCATCTCCTTTAACCCATGGACCAATCAACCTTTCACTATTACAAAATGGCTAATTAGTTACTAAAAACCAATTAATGACCAAAAAAAGATGACCAAAATGTTGGTCGTGTTATAAGATACTGTAAATTAGCTACTAATAGTCATATATATGGAAATTTTAGCCATCGTTTGAAACCAATTAATGACCAAAAAAATATGACTAAATTTTGGTCGTGTTATTAGATACTGTAAATTAGCTACTAATAGCCATATATATGCAAAATTTAGTCGGCATTTGTAATCACAAATTTATCATTTGCAGTAGTCATTTATCTTTTTTATAGTTTCATATTCATTATATAAACCACTAATTTAGTAGTTTATATTCATTTCATTTACTTTCATTAATAATCAATATAAACGACTAATTTAGTTGTATATTCATTTTATTTTTGTTCATCATTAATCAATATAAACAACTAATTTATTAGTTTTAGATTGATTTTATGTGTTCATTATTAAGCAAGATAGATTAATTAGTATGATTTTGCGACTAAATTTAAAAATAAATAAATAAATAAATGTCATACAACATACATGTTCATCTAATATGAAAACACAAAGCTACATATGTTAATTACAATACTAAACAATATCAAGTGCAACTATAAATAATTTCAACCACATAAATTATATTATATGAAATGTCAAATATTACAATATGAGTTTCCGACTTAATATTGGTTGGACTATAATTTACACATGAAATATCGTTTCATCGCTTCAAAACATTATTGCTGTGTTGTCAAAACATTACAGAGGACTTCACCAACTTTAAAGACTTGACCATCAATCTCTATGTGTTTGTCTTATGCAAGATATTGACTCTAAGGGTATCACTAGACCGGTTTTCTTCTCTCTCTCTTTTTGCATTTGTCCCTCCAATGTTATTGTTCTCCTCTTTCTTCAATTCTTGCTTCTTACCATCAATATTGAGTTCCTTTTCTGAAAAAAGAAAAAAAGATACAGTGCAGAGTGTAAGATATGAAAGACAATGAGCTCTAAAATATAAACTAAAATATACTATAAAGGATTTATATGACATATACCTCAATATCAGCAATGTCAAAGCCATTTTTCCCCACAAAAGCATGAAACTCGAACAAGTTTTCTTCGATTGAGTGATAGTGGCCACTATGTGGCCAGATGACTTGTATAAACAGAGAAAATGAAATGTCATTATACAGAAAAACACCTTAGTAACTTAGTATTCAACCTTCGGGAAAAGCTTAGGCACAATCATGTCAACTAAGTTACATGCTAAAAAGCTCAATTTGTAAATAACTTATGAAAACAAATAATTTGAAGTGTGATGTCTAATCCTTATCATTTTGTTCACAACAACATTTCATTCTCTAACACATGAACTTGGTCAAGTACATAAACATGTGCTCAAATAACTACATCAAAGTAAACTTTTCTAATAGTCATGATTTTTTTAACACAAAATAGTTACAAGGATTTCAATCAATATCGTGTAAACTAATTTCATCTTCAAGCTTTGGATGTTGTTTAAATGTACATGATACCAATTATTTTCAATTTCATATTTAAAATACAAAACAAAATCAAATGAAACATTCAAAATATAATCCAACGATAAAGAAAGGATATCATAGAATAGAAATTGCAATTATAAAAAATGTGTTTACCTGACCATCGATGTCTTGTATGACATTCTTAAAACAAAATAACCATGAGGTGAAAGAATCACAACATTAAAATCCATAGGAATCCCTACTAGAAACATTTCCAAAGTCGATGGCTTAGGTGTTTGAAGGATCTCCACCAACAGATGAATCATATCCAAGACATGCTTTGCATTATCTCCCCATCCTTTTTCCAATCACATTTCCTGTAACCTGCCCACACTAGAGTCAAGTAACAATCAAACGAAGGCATTGACATTTGTTTTTATCTTTTATATCTATAAAATTTGAATTTGATTGTTTCAAGAACACATTAATTCATATTTAAATCCTTTTTGTCATGAAAAGGTATTAATCAAGTAGGACATCAGAAAGATCGACCTCAATGATGTCCTCAAACAATTTCTCCAATATCAATATTTTCTTTCTATGGTATCTTGGATTCAAAAAAGAACATATCTGTAAAAGAAAAAGCCATATGTTACCTTATATGTTCAAACTATGTATGTGGTGTATTCTTAGGTAGTTTTTAAGATGTCCCTCTGCCTTTACTAAAGTGGCTTGTAGCTTGGTTAAACTTTGTATCATTTCATTTAGCATCAATTTCTACAAGATAAATGTCCCACTATTCTTTCCCATTTCTCAACATGCTACATATGAAAAATTGAAATTCACATAAAAGCAAGAGAAAACCCATTTTCTAGCCAAAACAAACAAACAAACTGTGTCTTTAATAAAAATTCACACCTCAAAAATTACTCTGCCATGTGCTTAGGCTAAAGGTGATATTCTTTGAATCACCTTTAGGTCATATTTAATATGATTTTCGTATGTTTTTCGTGATGTCAATTTGGTGCTAAAAGCGATATAGAAATCCAAGTTATTATCAGTGAAATTCAAGTATAGTTCAGAAAAATAATGTCATTACAAGGTAGTGGAGGGAGAAACATCTTCATAATTAGGCTTCTCTATTTTAGTTTGATTTGAGTTGAATTTGTATTTGAATATATAGTTTTCACTAAAGAAGTGAAATAGAAAGATGAGAATTGAAATAGCCCTCTGAATTTTTAATCAATTCATATTATATATCGCTCAAATATTGGGGTCATCCTTCTCTGCTATTTGATATAGATTTATTGTGCATAGAAGAATAATTAATTAACTATCAAACATAATGATGCAATATACTAACCAAGGAAAGAAAAATGACATGGTTGCGGTATTTATGTGCTCTAAGGAAATCCAACAATGACTACTTTATTTCTTTACCATGAAATAGCCTTGAAGACAAATGTCGATTCAAAAATTGAACTCCATTACCAATAGAAGATGAACGTTTTGGGTAACGAAAGGATGCCTGGAAGGGCTCAAGTTTTAGCTCCAATACATAGTTATCCTTGTCACTGCAAAATACAAAGTTGTCATCATTTGTTTACCTAGGTAAAAAGGAGAGAGAGTATGTATTTGTGCACCTGTGATAGTATATGGAAAAGAGAGCACTAGTGTACCCTAGAGCACCATATCTCTCTCCTCCACAAATACTAGTGTGCCCTCAACACTATTGTACAGACCATTAAAGGATAGCATTGTTTATTATACTTAACACTATTGTACAATGTTCTAACTACAACCCTCCTAAAGGAAGAGAATTGTGGTTAGAACACTATCCAAACCACATGGATAAACTAACTCTGAAGACATGGAAAAAACAAAACCTTGAAAATCCATGAATTTTGCCTAAGGGACATGAATAACACCATTTTGAGAAGCAATTTACCAAAGAAAGTGGTGGATAACAGGACCCATTACAAAAAACAGGCTATATGAAGGTTAAACTAACATCCCTAGGGTAGTAAAATTATTGTTAATTATTGTAGAATTGAATTTTAGTAGTACTGGGAATTATAATCCAATATGTATTTGGTCAACTAGTAGCACATGCTTGTACTGCTGGTGGAATTAATTCATTGGTTACACTATTTACTAAGACTGATATTACTTTTCAATTTGATCTGCAAGAATTAAGAATAGTACTATGATATTAGTATTTTGTCATGTGCTCTATCAAACCCTAAGGGAAAAAATTCCCTAGGGAGACTATAGTAGTATCAGAGTTGGTTGTCCTTCTAGCCTAGAGGCTTATGTGAAAATGTCGCAACAAGCATTAGTTCCCACCTTGGGGAAGGAGAACACTAAATTTTGCAATAATTTGAAGATCGGGTCAAGTATAGTATAGAAAAAGGGCAAAAAGTTAAAAAGCATGGATGAAGGCACACCCAAGTCAACCTGCATGGCTATGTTGCATGAAACTTCTATGAACCCTGCATTTTGGGATGTACCTATACCTGAAACTCCGAAACTCGACCATCATGTAATCATCTATGAGAGCTAATATAGGCTTTCTTTTCCTTCTAAATTGTCATCTATGGGTCATATTCCTTTTTTCCTTACAAGATAATGTGTTATTCACTTATTTATAAATTTCTTTTTAGAATATAAACATGTTTCGGCTGACATTTCCTATTTTGGGAGGTGAATTTTCTAAATGTACCCATTTCAGAAACTCTGAAATGTTTCAGGGCTTCTTGTAACTTAACTAAATGGTTATACCCTCCCAAAAGGAATAAAAGAAATCAATCTCTTAAACATGGTGGTATGGGTAACTCAAAATATTCACCTTACAATATTAATGGGGTTCAAAATAAGTGTGGGAATGATGAGAAACCTAAACAATGTTTATTAAATGGGAAAAATTTTGCCAGTGATGTTGAGTTCATTTTGCAACAATTTAAAGATCAGGTCAAGTACAGTCTAGAAAAGGGACAACAAATTAAAGCATGGATGAAGGCACACCCAGGTAAACCTATATGGCTATGCCCTCCCAAAAATAATAAAAGAAATCAATCTCTTGAACCTGGTTGTATTGGTAACTCAAAGTCTCCACCTTACAATATTAATGGGGTTCACAAAAGGTTTGGGAATGATGAGAAACCTAAATAATGTTTATCAAATGGCAGATTTTGGCGAGTGATGTTGAGTTCCAGTGCTCAGTTGATGAGAATTGCGAGTTTGAATCTCATGGTATTTCAATGAACAGGATCTTGAATTACACCCTCGGTTGATGTACCCTGCAAGCTTAAAGAATTAGAGTGTGACAGGTGAAGAGAACAAGCTAGAAGAGAATTGTGAATCTCAATCCCAAGAATTGGAAATTGAGGACATTGACTATGGCCATGAGGGGAAGCAAATTGAACCATTGTTTGTGTTAAAGGTACACAAGGGACCTACAATGCAGTATGTAGTAGAGAAATCCATTGATCTCGAATCACATGTTGTTACAGAGAATTATGATAATTTGAAGGTTAAGCAATAAACTGCTAAAGTGAAGTTTGATGGGGGCCAATAACCTGCTAAAGTTGTGGAGTTAGATGTAAAGAAAATATAGGAAGAACCAACAAATGTGAAATCTATGAAAGGTAGTGATGGTGATGGATATGGATATGAGCAGAGAAACTTTCTTATTCCTATTTTGTTGGCAAGTGCCACTTACCATTCTCATGCATTAACAAAATATTTGGAACCAAGTGAAATTCTGACTAATTTCTTTCAAAATACATCAATTCCAGTCACTGAAATTCAAAGGCAAGAAGTGCCCCTTTTCTTGTCCAACAAAAAATAGTCTTGTTGAAGGAAGGCTAGTTGTGCCACTCGGGAGGAAACCATGCCATCGATGGTTGTCACTAAATGAGGAAATTTCTTCACGTGAACTAACTATCTCATGTAGTGTCCCAAGGGGATTTTTTGTTCCTTAGGGTTTCAAAACATGGAATATATTGCACTAATAAAACAATATTATTCACAACTTTCCTAATGACAATTAAAATGCAATAGTGGACAAATAAGCAATATCACCAAGATACTTAGAAAGTATGAAATCTTTAGTAGATTAATCTAGTTCCACTTTAACAATTGTTTATTAGGGTTGTTACACCCTAACAATATCAATCCCTTTAATATTGCTAGTCACAAATGAACCCTAGTCATTGCAACAATCAACTATAAATCAACAACTTCAATCAACATTGATCCTGCAACAACTTGAATCAACTTATGAAATAGTTAACTAAGAATTTTGTTGTACTAGTAATTCCCTAACTGAAGTGGGTCCCTTGCTACCCTTACAGACTTGCTTCCCAGATTTTCTTGCCTATTGTTCATTGTTTTGGCCAGTCTATTCTACCCTACCTAACACATTGTTCTAAGTCCATGGGAGAGATGTGATGGGATCACTATTTATTGTTGCAAAAATCCTAATCAGGTTGATGCAGAGAATCCTTCTTCAACCATTTTCCTTGTTGAGGGTAGTACTAGGTACGCTGGTTGACTATTGTAAAATAGTGGACCAATCTACATTTATATTAATCTTCCAGTCCAAGAGTAGGTATCACTTCTTCAAAGTATTGTTTCTTGACAAACCCCTTCCCTAAATGGCCTTCGAACAACTTCAATAAAAGAAATTGAGATTCAATTCATGCCCTAGGAGATCTATGTTATCCTTGGTTCATGAAATGGTGCTCCAAATCCTTAACATTTCCCTCAAAGTGACTCGGGAGGATTTCTCTTGTGAGATTTGTGTCCTAGATGTGCCTTGCCACCATATGAACAACTCGTTGTGCTCAAAACCCTTTGATGTCAACTTCAGGGAAAATTCAAGAGGTTATTCCTCAGGAATGGATCTTTGTTTTTCTTGATAAAGTTCATTGACCAATGAAATAACCATAAAAAGCTTCTTCTTTACTAACTAGAATAGACCTGAGTTGTTCCAAGAGAATATGTTGTGACAAGACAGAAAAAGGAAAGACTAGATAGGGTGGGACCACCTCCACCAAAAATAGGCAAATGAAAATGGAGTCTTAAAACCCTCAGACGCTCAACTCAAAGAAAACAAATTTAATCCAATCCAATTCGATGATGAAAAAATGATTTCATCTCTCCTTTATTTATAGCTTCCTCATGGGACTCTCACTTCCTTAATCTAATGTGAGGGGTTACAAGTGTAGCCCCCTGATATGAAATTAGTGCCCTAGCTACTAATTCAGAGATTTAAATTCAATTCATCTCTCAATTCTCCACTAAAACATAATGGAAAATTGGCTTACAATATTCATTCTCATCATTGCTTAAAGACATACAAACAAAACATATGAAAACTATAATAAGCAATCAAGATAGAGACATGACACAAACAATTTGATAACGGAGTTCATGAGAACCTCCCTGGATACCTCTCTGGGTTCATGAATCCCATGAACCTGCTTTATTGATCCTTGAAGGAAAAAGGGAAAAATAAGTAGATCTGCAATGTACTTCTCCTTTACAAAATCCCTGAATCAATAAGCCTTGAAGAAGCTCTCCACAAGCTGTCTTCTCCTCTTCTTGATTCCCAAGAAGGGTTTTTAAAAGGTCTCCATCTAAACCACCTAAATATTTTTATGGAGACAATATATCTCAAGATCCCCTTTGATTAGGACCTTGGCATATCCCAAGGGAATTGATTGGAACAAATCTCTCAATGATCCTTAAGGATCTCAACTTCCTCCACAGGACTCTCGTTGAGACTAAGGATTTCAAGCCCACATGGCTTTGCTCCAATAATCCATTTTTTTAATTAAAAAATAAATTATTATGAGAATATTATCTCATATGTTAATCATTTTACATAGCCATTTTTCCCAAATACCAACAAGAATATTTTCCAAGCCTATGAAGACATATTAACTTCATTCCCTTTTCATTAGAAAAACTCCATGTGAGTTCTTTGTTGGCTGGATTGTGTTGTTTGTATCTTAGGCCAACCGAAACGTGTCAACATTTGAGGATCGTCCTGGATCACACATCCCCACGGAGATAACTTTTGGTCTCCAAAACTATCAAATCATTAATCAACCGTATGCAATTTCTTTGAAACGTCTTCTTTATCTCCTTCACCTCTGTTCTTGAGAGCTTGAACGATGAAACTATTACTTGTATGTGTAGCTTACATTATTGAGATTACAATGAAGCGATTTACTTGCCAAGAGTTTATAAAATACTCATTGGACAAGTTTACATGGAATTGTCAAGATGGTTTAGGAAAATTGCTTCTTTCAAATTGATTACATAATGATGGTTACAAAACCCATTACAAAAAATTAGGCATAATGCCTCACTCTCTCATCACCTCAAAGTGGCTACAAATCCCATTGATGGTCATTTAAAACACTTTATATTTTGGAAAAGATGACACTGCTAAGCAATAAAAACGTTTTGAGAGTATCAACATCACTTTCATCTTCTACAAAATGAAGTTGGACATCTTAGGTGGCAAAGAGTGAGTTAGAAAACTGGTATACCATGTCTTATGAGGTTTACATAAGATTCTATCTCCAGCAACACATACTAAAGCCATAAGATTTGTGGAAACCTTGGGAGATGAGCAGTCCTCAGCGGGCCCAACAACATTTGTTGTCTAATGCGTAACTTCTCCATATCCATCTGAATCACAGTTGTTAGACGGATATCCTTCAGAATGAAACTCCGTAGAGGAAGGTGTGAAGGGATCCCACTTTGGACTCCCAGCTGATGTGCAAGAATTATAGACATCTTGTCTGTCGAAGATGGATGTGTGAAAGTCACGGACTTATCCACCCAATTTGAATGGTATCCCGTAAATTGCGTTCGAGATTTCACTGCATCCGTTTCTTGTGAACGAATCTCCCCAGGCTATTTTTGAGAAGATCCTACAAGAGCTCTGAGTGAAGGGCTTCGTAGGCAATTCCTTGCCACATCACCACCAAATTCGGGACATCTTTCACCTTCCAGTGAGGCAACACTATGCTTTCTGAATAAACTACGTCGAATTGAATACTGGAGCTTTCCAGAAGTTTCCAAGCTCAGGACCAGTCCAATCGCCCAGCCTCGTTCTGCACAAAATGAACTCGGAGCGCTACTTCGACCACTTCTTCCCGTTTGACACCGTTGCCCGTGGTTGTATACACATGAATCTCGATCTCGGCCTCCTGCGTGAAGGCACCACCGACCAATTCACTCATTCAGAAACAAGTCATGGGCACACGATCCACCTCCACATAATCGATCTTGCATGATGGATGCCCTTCCGAGGAGCCACTCGACCGACTTTTTGCAAGCCATTATTTGTTTCTAAGATGTCGATATCCTTTCAGCGTGGGATTTAATTGCACGCGTTCGCTG
>APFE031663894.1:0-17670 GCA_000404065.3 Pinus taeda | reverse complement strand
TCCTCTTGTCTTTGCTTGTCTTCTGCGATTTTATTTATGTTCTATCTGCAGTTTATCGTAATGCTGATGTGATTGCTAACTGTGAAAATTTAAATAAATTGCTCTAGCATAGAACATACCTAATCTTAACAACTTGCGAAATTTTACTTCAAAAAATTTCACCATAAATTCCTTTATTAAAAACCAATGGAATTGCATAACTTACACCATGAAATTATCGACCCACACAATGAAATGAGTTCTGATGTGATTGTCACGGAAAAAATTCTCAGAAACAAATAACTTTTACAACATGAAAACCCCACAAAGTCTGCAACTCAAAATACATGGGAAGAATAACAGCAAACTAAGCCTTATTATATTAATGAGAACATATTACATGCCAATACAACTACCAATCGCTGAGCTGGAAAATATCTAAGATGGCCTCCAAATAGTTGTTGCAATACCAATCCTAGCCTCCAAAACTGCAACCGAAAATGACGCCCAAATTGGATATATGAGTGATCCCCACTTCAATCCATAAATCTGCTCCAGATCTGCTCACTAACTGATGCTGATAAAACCCAATGAGATCCCTGAATGAAATATCCACAACAATGAGTTGGGGTTTCGTCCAACACACCAAGAAACTTTGATCCTGAAACCCGAGCTCCCAGAAACTCTCCACAAGAAAATACTCCAAATCCAAGATGCCCAAATGACTTGCTTTCCCCCTCTTTTAAAGACTTAATGGATCCCTCTCCAACCTTCTAGAAGCAAAAGATACAAGGTACAGAAAGGTACAAGGTACAAAACAAAAACGGAAAAGGGAAGAAGGTACAAGGTAGAAAAGCAACATTAAAGTGACTAAGGAGGCTCTTAATGAAGGGGGGACATGAAAGGGGGGTCAATGGGAGATTAAATCTCCACCCTTGATCAAGGAGAGCTAAGATCTAATCTCAACCCTTGATCATAGGGTTAGGGCTTCACCTCATTATGAGAGACTAAAAAGGGAAAAGGGCAAGGAGAGCTCATTCATTCTTCAATTGCAAGGTTGGAGAAGAGGAGGCTGAGATAGCCAAAGAAGAGAACCTACAACAATTATTTTGCTCAAGGAAAAAGGGCCGAGATAGCCAAAGAAGAGAACCTACAGTAGTGATTTTGCTGAAGGGAAAATGGGTCGAGATAGCCAAAGAAGAGAACCTACAGCAGTGATTTTGCTGAAGGAGAAAGGGGTTGTGATAGCCATTTGTAGGTGGAGAGAATGAGTTAATACAGCAATGAAGAGAAGACCAATAGACCTGAGTTCCTAGTCCTGTAGAGTAACACGGAAAACGAGGAAGAGGAGGCTGCTACAACACTCATTTCCAGTGCGAGTTTCAAGGAGGGCCAGTGCATTTATTACTGTTCTTACAAGCCCAAAAATCAAGGAGGGGCAGCGCAGAATTTGAGGTGATATTGTTGATTTGGGGTAGCGTCAGATGTGCTCTAGCCACGAAAATTGGTGGAGAGGCTAAAGCACATGAGATCTCCAATACCTATAAATGGTTTGGGCAGAATCTAACCAGTTTGGGAGATATTAAAATAATTAATATTTTTAATGAAGTCCCTAAGTCTAAACTCAGGGAAAATAAAATATTAATGTCAATTAATATAAAACTTAGTTAGAATGGTCCAAAAGTCGTGGATCAAGCCAGATCTAATCTTAGCCATTGATTAGGGACTTAATCTCGGTCGTTGAATTGTCAACGAGAAAAGTATAAGAGGAGGCTTAAAGGTCACTTGGAGAACACACCAGAGTGATCAATCATTCTATTCTCTAGAGCGGGGTTTGCTAAGAGAGATAGAATCAGCGATCAGCAGCAAGGGGCAATGAATACATACCAAAGAGGCAGAGTCAGTACCAGAGAGAGTGCAGAGCCGGGAGAGGGTTGACACAGAGCCTACTAGAGGCCACGCAGAAGCAGCGAAAGGCCACGCAAAGGTAGCCATGCGCTGTGTAGAGCCTAAGGAGGGGCAGCGTGGGAGACGCAGAGGCTCCAAAGGCTGACGCAAAGCCTAGAGAGGCTGATGCAGAGCCAAGAGATGCTGGGCCAGAGTGGCTGACGCAGACCCTAGATGTTGACGCTAGGAGATTTCGTGGGGCATATTGGGGCTGATATCTGTCTCCGAGTGAGAGGTACTACTGCAGAGGGCATTCTCTGTCGGGTGAGCTATTTCTGGCACCCAGATTGTATTATGAAACTACTTAATAATAAAACCCTCAGATCGCTGCACCAATTTTTCCGCATTGGGTTTTTCCGTGGACATTAGTCCAAAAATAATGATGTCACTTGTGTGCTTATTTTTCCTTCAATTGATGATCTGTATGTGTTGAGACTATACTTGTATTTATTTTTAGTATTTACATGGTAAATAACTTGTTAATTAACAGAACAAGTAGGAAGAAATAAATCAGAAAGTACAAGAAGGATTTCTAACAGTTAGACTTAGAAATTCCAACATGGCATCAAAGCATTGTTGCAGATCACAAGATAACTGAGGGCATCGGCTGAGCAGAGCAGCAGCAGCAGAAACAGTTGTTCCAAGTGACAGAAGTTGTTCCTAGCAGAAAAGCAGCAAGGAAGGGGTGACACAGTGCCTGTGTCATCAGTTCGAGCTGGGAAGAGGATCAGCACAGTGGCAAAGAGGAGCAAACCTGACCTATGCAGTGCCCAGTCACCTTTCTCAGCCAGGAAGGATTGACGCCCATGGCCAGGAGGTGCAGATTTTGCTGGTGTCGGGATTGTGCAGAGCCTAGAGGCTCTAACCTTCAGTCTGTTGAGGCATAGGAGGTTGTGGGTAAGTTACAAAGTGAAGCTGGTGGGGTAATGTGGTCAGAACAGTACCTAACAGGGCAAGACCAAGGAGGAGGGAGTTGCTGTCAAGGATTTCTAGCCAAGAAATCCAGATCAATGATGCAGCTGCACTAACGATCAGAGTGGAGGCATTTCGACTTTGCAGAGGGGTTTCCAGGAGGGAAATCGAGGCTCAAAGAGAGTCACACCGAGAAATTCCAGGAGGGAAGTAGAGAGACTCAGAAGAGTCGAAAGAGGAGCAGCGAAATGGTAGTAAATGTGGTAAGGGATCAGGACAGACTGGACGGAGCCTCAAACTTCGTAGTCTGGAAGGCCAGGATCTTGTCCATTCTAGACAGGAATCGTCTTAAGCACTTCGCCTTGAACATGATAGTGATCCCAGTTGACTCGACTGAGAACAAAAAGTATGAGGAGACAATGGCGAGAGCCAAGAGCATCATCCTTGATGGGGTCAAGGACCATGTAGTACCACATATTGCCGAAAAGAACACGGTAAATGCGATGTGGGAGGCCCTAACGAAATTGTATCAGCATACTTCCATGCAGAGGAAGATGCTATTAGAAAATCAGTTGCGGTCATACCAAATGCAGAAGGGAGAACAGATAGACACCTTCCTTAGTTGATTGAAGGAGATCTGGGATCAACTGGCCACACCGGTTAAGGAGATGTTGGTGAGGACCGCATTTAACGCAGTCTCAAAGGATTGGGAGGTATTTGTCTAGAGCATACTGGGCAGGTCAACTTTTCCAGATTGGGAGGAACTGTGGGCAGCTCTTCGTCAAGAAGAGATCAGAAGGCTAACCAAGGTAGGGAGCAACGACAAGGGGCTCAAAATCAAGGAGGAGGAAGAGGAGGATGTTGCCATAGCATCTGAGGGAAAGCAGGAGAAACAGAAGAAGGACCTCTCCAAGGTCAAATGCTTCCACTATGGGGAACTAGGTCACTATGCGAACCAGTGTCCATGAAAGAAGAACAAGGGAGAGGCTCCTGAGACCAAGGCTGCGCCAGCAAGGGCAGAGAAAGAAGTGGAGACAAATGATGACTGTGCCATGAGTGCTCATGCGCCACCTGAGAGGAAGTGGGGAGACATCGAGCTGTAGTCAGATGGACTACAAGCGATGAGGGGCAGGATCCTCGAGATACCCAACCTCTTGGATTATACCTTGCTATGAGAGCCCCGAAGAGGAGCAGCAGGACTGACAGATGTGGATAGAGGGACAGAGGGAGCTACAGTGCAAGAGTCCCAGGACAACGTGAGGCAGCAGTGAAAGATGCACAGAGTTGTTGCAGCAGCGCAGAGGTCAGAGAGGGAGCACTGGCCAATGACAGAGGGAGCTTCAGCATCAAGAGTGTTTCTAGCCTGATGGAGATGTCAGAGTTGGGAGATCAGTTACTTCTCAGTAACTGAGTTGCAGTGCAGCAGTTAGCAGTGGCAGTGCTATGGGCAACACAATGCAGCATGATGAGAGGGGTTGCAGTGCAAATGCAGCTGTGGCAGTGACAGGGCCATGGGCAGCAGCACGGATGCAGAGGGAGTTGCCGTACAAATGCAACAGTGGCAGTGGTAGGGCCATGGGTAGCAGTACATGATGCAGCAGTGCAGAGGATATTGGGCAACAGGCCTAGCATCAGCACAGGGACCGATGCTAGATGATCAGGGTGATGCTCAGAGAGGAGTACTACTAGAGCATAGTACTCGCTAAGAGGGAGTGTTGATTTGGGGTAGCATCAAATGTACTCTAGCCACGAAAATTGTTGGAGAGGCTAAAGCACATGAGATCTCCAATACCCAGAAATGGTTTGGGCAAAATCTAACCAGTGAGATATTAAAATAATTAATATTTTTAATGAAGTCTCTAAGTCTAAACTTAGGGAAAATAAAATATTAATGTGAATTAATATAAAACTGAGTTAGAATGGTCCAAAAGTCATGGATCAAGCCAGATCTAATCTTAGCCATTGATTAGGGACTTAATCTCGGTCGTTGAATTGTCAACGAGAAAAGTATAAGAGGAGGCTTAAGGGTCACTTGGAGAACACACCGAGTTGATCAAGAATTTGATTTTCTGGGGCAGGGCTCGCCAAGGAAATAGAAGGAGTTATCAAAGTTGCAACTGAAGGGCAGTGAATGCAGTAGCAGAGAGGCAAAGACAGTACCAGGATCAGCAGCGCAGAAGCCAGGAGAGGGTACACGCAGAGCCAGCCAGAGGCCACGCAGAAGCAGTCGGGGGCCACACAGAGGCAGCTAGGAGCTGCACAGAGCCTGAGGAGGGCCAGCGTGGGAGACGCATAGGCTCCAAAGGCTGACGCTGGGCCAGAGAGGCTGACGCAGACCCTAGAGGTTGACGCTGGGAGATTTTGTGGGGCAGATTGGGGCTGATATCTGTCTCCGACTGAGAGGTACCACTGCCAAGGCCATTCTCTGTTGGGTGAGCCATTTCTGGCACCCAGATTGTATTATGAAACTGCTTAATAATAAAACCCTCAGATAGCTGCACCAGTTTTCCCACATTGGGTTTTTCTGGGGGCATTAGTCCAAAAATAACGGTGTCACGTGTGTGCTTGTTTTTCCTTCAGTTGATGATCTGTATGTGTTGAGACTGTACTTGTATTTATTTTCAGTATTTACATGGTAAATAACTTGTTAATTAACAAAACAAGTAGGAAGAAATAAATCAGAAAGTACAGGAAGGATTTCTAACAGTTAAGACTTTGAAAATCCAACAGATATCAGTCAGACAGAGGTTCAGTTTTTTATGCAGAAAAGACTGGTATGACTGCTCAAAATTCGAGGGGGAGAGTGAAGACCTGAGACACGATTTTTGGGGTTTAAAAGCTCACTGTTGGCACGCAGTTCAAGAAACTACTTGCTGGTTCCAGCACACAGTCCGAGGAGCTGAGAGAGAGTCTCAGCGTGAATTTCGAAGTGATGAAGGTGGCATCTCAGCAAGTTTTTCAGAAGCAGTCTGTGTGTGAAGTTTGAGGGTTAAATTGTCAGTCCAGTGGCTCATTTTTCTGAGCAGAGGAAACTGATCAGAAGCATGAGATTTGATGCTGGAAAGTTCAGTCTGTGGCATGAGTTTCAATGCATTGATGACTGAACATGTGGCACGAATTTCCAGACTGATACAATCTCCTAGAGGCTGGCACAATTTTAAAGGTGAGAGATAAGTACCCCTGTCATTTAATGCCATAATTAATTCTCTGATATTTGCAATAAAATTCTCTTCTACACTGGTTTTCCCCTTGTGGGTTTTTCCAGGGTCAGAGATTGACCAAAAACAAGTGTTCATTTGTTGGGATGCTTGTGTGAAATTTATTTTATCCGCTGAAAGTGAAAGTTAAAGATCAGAGGTAGCTTAGCATATTTTTTATTTGAATGCATATTCATGTTTATATATCAGCTACAGTGGAATGGGTTGTGGGCATTAAACAGTGATGTGCAAAACAAACTAAAACCGGAGGGGATACAGGGACCTAAATTTTTCTACACATTGTTTGAAACAAAGACAATATTCAAACTATATTCTTAAGAATGTTAGTTCCACTACAATTTGGTCTCAAAGTAGAGGTCGTCTTGGGAATCACAATACAACAAGTTCATTCCAAGTACCTTATAAATGCACAATCCCACAGAAGATCAAATTGGAGTGGTTAGGTCCTTTGACAATTCAACAATTCTGCTCAAAGCTTAAAAGACCATATCATCTTATCTCATCAACCATCACAACTTCAGAGAAACAGAGAATCATGAGAAAGTGTTGACCCATAACAAAAGATGAAATCTATCAATTAACATGCTTTGAGGACGAAGCATTTCAAAGGGGAAGGAAATGTTATGTATATGAAAATAAAATATTATATATATATATCACTTAGGATATTAATTATTGAAAATTGCATCACATAAAGACATGACTTTACGTGAAAGCTCATTTGAGGACACTACAAATACCAAGGTCACTCATCATTGTAAAACATATCATATCATTCGATCACATCTTATTATAATTATATATTTTATTATTTTTTACTTCATGGATTTCTGTTTATTGCCTTACTTATGCTGGATATTTTTTTAGTGAATGAACCATGTTCATTTCACAAACTGTGGAGAAGAAGGTAGTCATTCTGCCTACAAAAATCAATTCATGCCTGCCATTTAAGTCATCTAAGATCTTTTGCAAAAGACTAGATTTGTTTTGATCCCAAGACTGTCAGCATAATTTTCTTCTAATGTTAATAAGAAGTTGACAATTTATTTTATGTAGATATCATCTTATAAATTTTAGGACTCAATGTAGAAAACAAAACAACTTTCAATGCTTAAAACAGCAACACTCACAAACTTATTCAAAGGGTTGCACTTACAAGTACAATATTTTTTATTCCCAAATTGAGATAGTATTTTCTGCATATCAAATAATGAAAATTCGTGTAATAAGCCCTAATGGTTACTTCACATAAGAAAGAAAAACTCAAGGAAAATAATATTGTTTACATCAGAATATATGAGTAATCCTTTAAATAACATCATATATTTGCCTTGCAGCAATATTTGTGGAATTTCAATCGCATTATCTACAATCATTGCTAACAAGATTGGAACCAGAACCAAAATGGTCAACCCTACAAACCAGGCTATAAAAACTCGAGGAAAAAAATATTGTTTACATCAGAATATATATGAGTAATCCTTTAAATGCCATCATATATTTTAGTTGCAGCAATATTTGTGAAATATCAATTGCATTATATACAATCCATATTACCAAGATTGGAACCAGAACTAAACTGGTCAACCCTACAAACCAGGCTATAAAACCAAAAAAAAATAGCCGACAAAAAAATTCAATTTACTGCATGTGTGTGTGTGTAAAAAAAAAATTAGACCATAAATATGCAATTTTTCTCATGTATCTAGGGTGAATATAGCAAAGTAGCATTGAATGTAATACAGATGTGAACCAAAACACATAAGCATTGAGACTCTAAATAAATGTTGCAAACATTAGCAACAAGCAGAAACTCAAGAAAATTTCAACTAGTGACATTGGAAAAATAGAGAAAATATCAACAAAAATCACCAAACTTTAAAAAAGTATAAAATATAAGCATTTTAAAAATCATCCAAAAACAGTTGACAATGTTCAAAATTGGCGCACACAAAAATCACAAGGGCAATTTTTCATTTCAGAGCAAACACAACAGAATATTATAAAATTCCCCAATAAATTGACAATGTTTGCATAACTGCTCAAAATAATATCTAGAGGCCAAAAATAATCATACTATAGAATCAAATCAAACTAAATCATATGAATCTAGATTCTTTACATGGGTATGCTCAGCATCTTGACCCAATGCCTTTGAAGATCCAAGGCCAATGTATCTTATCGCAATGGAAGCAGCTAGATGTCATCTAGGTTAACCCATCCACAATACAAGGAGACCATTATTAAGTACATGAAAAATAGGTATTAGGATAGTTGTAGGGTGTGCATTTTTCGTTTTTCTTCAATTTTTTGTTTTTTGGAGGGTGGTGGAGATGCATCAGTACAAAACCAGTCAAATCAGCCAATTTTCACTGTTTTTTTACTTGAACTGGATGATCTAACTGGTTTTGACTGGTTCAGAACAAAACCAGCCCAAACCAATTTGAATCACAGGTTCAGGCTGGAAATCCTCAAAGCCAGTTAGAACCAGCAAGTTCAACCAGTTCTGATAACAATGCCTATAATTCAATAGTTCATGTATAAACTATAAGTAAGAAGTTGGAGCTTACAAGAAAATTGAGAATGTTACAAGATGAAGTTATGGTGTAGTCCTCAAAAAGGAAACCGTGATAGACGTAACTTTCTCCATAAAAGGACTGACATATTTCACTTCAATCAAACCATTAGAAGCCAATCCGGAAAGAAGACAAACTGTTCACTATATTGATTTACAATTTGGTTTTGTCTTCTGACTTGAGTATTGATCATGCTATGCAAATCTATTCATAAATGTGATTACGAATTAAATATTATAATAGGGTAAAACCATTACAATACTGTAGTTACTAACTCATGCTGAACACAATCTTGACATTTTCAATGAAGACAAACCTGAAATGTCTTGCTAAAAATCTTGATCTTGGAAGTACTTTCTCGAACTGCATATTCTCCATCTGAAGCCCAAACAAATTCAAGTGCAGATCCAAAGGATCTATTCCTCCATTCCAGTGCCGTATAAATTATGTATTCACCATCACCACATACAACAACAAATCTTCCATTTGGATTGTGCTTTAAACTCTGCAATATGAAAACGTTAACATCAGCAGGGACAAAGATAACAGGAAAATTACTAATTAACGTTATTATAAAACTTTAAAAGTCTAAACATGCTTCCTAGAAAAGGACGGTATTTTGTCTTGAAGTACTTTAGATGTACGAAAATAGAATTTACTAGCTAGTTAATTTTGACCATAGCAATTTCCATTAAAAAAATTGCAAAGCTCTCAAATATATCACTACAAAAATGTATACAGGCAGTACCGATAAAACGGAGACCAAGTGATTAAAATGTAACAAGTACAACCTTTGGGGACCTTTCATAGTCCAACATATGAAATATCATTTTTGGGACTACTTGGGTAGAGTGTCACAAATGCATACCTATATGCCCCATTAGCACTAGTCAGAATGATCAACTTCTTATGATTTTGAATAGTCCACTTAACACTCATTGCATCAGGGGTGAAGAATCGGGACTGAAAATAGCAAAATGAATCACATAGCATCAACCATCACCTTTGGGACTTGCACCAATAACAAGGACTCCCTGAGAAGGTCACCCATTCCAGACTTCATGGCTCAAGTGTGCTTTAACCATGGAGTATTTCCCGTAGTCAACACCACATAGATTGCTACGGCTACCCCACAAATGCTTAATAAAGAGTCAAGGGAGTTCTACATTAATAGTTCAACATGAAATCTTATTTTTGAGATTATCTGAATCGAGTAAGTTATTAACGAAAGGCCTATATCACATGAGCATTAATCAGAATTACCAATTTCTCACAATTGTGAACAGTCCCCCTAGCTCTCAGTCCATCAGGGGATGCTCACAGAGCTGAAGTAGGATTGAAACTAGCAAACAGTGCAACGAATGCTGAACAGTGACTTTGTACTGGGAATGAACCGTAGCTGACAATGCCAAATTATTGAAAGATGAACTCAAGGTGATTACACTGCAGGTCAGTAATATACTACAATGGTAACAATTCTAGGCAAAACTCAGTAGATTTTTGTATACTTGTATCAAAAAGCCAAGCAATTCTCGGGGAAAATTGTCAAAGCAGCTTCAGATATCTGCAAATTCCAAGCTATTTGGTCCACTAAATTACATTGTATAGGAACGGTAATAATGCAGAAGGATTACATCATTTTGACGAATCCAGAGTCTAGACCATCTTGGACAAAGGATTGTCCCACACTTCATAAAATTGAAAGGGAGATATAGGATCAAAGCATCAAGCCTTTATACTGATCTTTCAAGAGGACGTTTTACCACTTATCTGGGTTCATCTTCCAGAAGAAACCTAAGGGGATAGTACTACAGACCTCCAAACATTCCAAGATAAAGTTATAGGGATTCAATGAAATGATCTTTGCCCATTTATCAGATGAAGGCAAGCTGAATGTAAGTGTTATAAAGGTGAGACTGCATGTGAAATACTTTTTATAATATTATTTACCTGTGAGGCATTCACAAACAGCTTGTTTGCAAAGTGACAGTAATTATCAGATAGTTACATATGCGAAAATGTAGATGAGATAAGATAATTTTATTAATTTCCAACAGATGCCCACAAAAGTAGGTTAATAGGACTGCTAAGTACAATGATATCATTACAAAGCAGTAGCACCAAAATGGCAAAATGTCTCCTAAATAAAGACCAAGATACAAAAGGTAAAGTAAAGCATGAGATCTATGCTAAAGCATGAAAAACCCTTGACTCCGAGCACAGGCAGCTGCACTGGGAGGGAGATGTACATACTACAGAAGGAAAGGATTTGAGAACTGGAGAACTCAAGTACAGGTATATCATGGTCCACTAATTAATCTCTCCTAACATCCGAGGCCAAATGAAGAATTCTCAGATAGAATGAAGTACAGAGGAAGAGGTAGGAGAAGAGTTGGACCACCCACTGCACAGCTATTTGGAAGAGATAACCATCTACTAAGGCCCAGGTGATCTCATCTACCTGCAGTAAGCGATATGGTTCAGCAATGAAGCTAAGATCTCTATGGAGGCAGGGATGGTCCCTTGCGTCCACATTGACCTGGAATTGGAGGCAACGCTATTAGCACCGTAAAGAAGGAAGTAATCCTCTTGGTTGAATCCTGTCTATGAGGAGGCTGGAGGATGTGGGCATGAAGCCTGAAGACCTCTTGCATGTATAAGGCTAGACATCTGTGGTTGGGGTACCTGAAAAAACTAGAGAAGGTCTGAATCCCCCTAAATAGACAATGGAACCTCCCACAGATGTCATAATAGCTGGGGTAGGACATTAACTGCTCCTCTATCTCAACCTCACAAAGATGACAGAGTTGGTAAATCCTCTCTACCCATACAATCTGGTGATCCATCTCAACTCAAAGTATATGCAAGCTGACTTAGATCTAGCCCAAGCAAATACGAAAAGAGTGAACAAAGTAATGAGATGAATATGGGGTTTGGATAAGGATTCCATTCTCACCTCCACTAAGTGCTCAACATAGAAGGCCATCTTCAAATGTAACCCACCTTGGGGATTTGTCCAAGTGACCTACATAAATTGTCTGCAAATGTTGTCCTAGATGATCATGTTCAACATCTGCCTGGTAGGTAAGAAGTCGCCAAGTGCATCTAGGGACTTTCTAAACAGAATATGCCAGTCCATTGAAATACATATGGACTCCAAAATGTTTGAGACCCCTACAAACCAACACTGGGTACAGCCAGGAGGGCTAGATAAGGTAACAAACTCAGATGAACTCCGAATGCATTGCAGAAGTGAAACAAGGAGGAAAATAGTCTCAAGTTAGAAGGGTTGGGCACCGAACTCTGAAAGAATGATGTGTTGGAGTATTGCCTGCTCACAATTGATGTTGTGTCTAAGGAGAAGGATCTGCACTATCTCAACTAAAGCATAAAAAGAATGAAGTGAGGCCCTAAGAATTGTACTCCCAAATTGTACCCTGAGGTAGTGGTGATCTCAGTCTCCTCTCTAAAAAAGAATGGTGATTCAATAGTACATTCTTCAACCCATTGAAGATCATGCAAATAGGACCCTAGCTCATCTATATGTTGAAATATGTAACTAGGTTCGGTCTTCACAATGACATATGGAACATTGATTTTATGTATTCAATGAAAAGAGAAAAATAAATTTAGAATTATTGTTTCTTGAGGCATGGGTTTCATGCTCAAGGGAAATTTATTTTAGGTCAAGCTCCCTTTGAGAGCTTCTACGATGTCATTGAGTCTATAGAGTCGGAAGAATTTTCGTCATGTATGAATAACCGTTCTTGGGTATGTTACATATTTATTTGAGTCAATATGAGTCTAAAATTGTAAAGGAAACCCCTCAAGGATCAAGGATACAAACCACAAGTCAAGTAGGCCTAGAAACTTCATCAAGTCGGCCTGCCAAGAGATATCAGCCTATTGTGGAAGCCCAACAACGCATATATAAAGGACGACTCGGCCTCTCTCAAAGGACACATAGAAGCAATCACAGAAGTTCAATCTAGCAACAATAAGGAGTCCTATACCATAGAGAAGGAACAACAAAAAGGAAGAACGAAAAAAAGAATTGTTTTGGGCCTGTTTTGAGACATCCTTTCCACACGTATGATCTGCAACTAGGGCACACTTCTCAGCTAAGATTACAGTCGCCATAGAAGATTGAATATCGGTAGAGGAGGAGTCATCTTGGAGGCCGAGTGGTTGAAGTAAAGATATCTCATCAAGCAAAGAAGAAAGGAAGGCAATTTCTCCATTATCTTGACTACACGAATTGTCTAGGGTTTCTGCAGTAAAATCTAATTGCAGACAGAATATTGCAGGTCCGAAAAAGGAGGTCGAAGAAAAAGTCATCATCATTGGAAGGCGTGTTTAACTAAAGTTGACTTTGTGCAAGAAAAGTGTTCATCATAATGACTTGATCTTGGAGGGGTTGTGGTCAAGGGTTTTGGTCATGGTCTTGGTATTCTTCAATTGAAGTCTCTATAAGAAGAATTGTTTTGGGCCTGTTTTGAGACATCCTTTCCACACGTATAATCTGCAACTAGGGCACACTTCTCAGCTAAGATTACAGTCACCGTAGAATACTGAATTTCGGTAGAGGAGGAGTCATCTTGGAGGCCGAGTGGTTGAAGTAAAGATATCTCATCAAGCGAACAAGAAAGGAAGGCAATTTCTCCATTATATTGACTACACGAATTGTCTAAGGTTTCTGCAGTTAGATCTAATTGCAGACAAAACATTGCAGGTCCGAAAAAGGAAGTCGAAGGAAAAGCCATCATCATTGGAAGGCGTGTTTAACTAAAATTGACTTTGTGCAAGAAAAGGGTTCATCAGAATGACTTGATCTTGGAGGGGTTGTGGTCAACAGTCTTGGTATTCGTCAATTGAAGTCTCTATAAGAAGAAGAATTCGTTTGGTTTTTCCTCTCAAGTGGGAGAGGTTTTGGTTGATCGCCTATATTTTGTGTCTCATCTATTTATTGTTTATGCTTTGGTAGTTGTTTGATGAAGAAGAACACTATAATAATCTAACTAAAGAGAAGATCATAATATAATGAAGTAAAAAGCATTCACAAGAAATTATGTTAAAATTTGGTAACTAGGGCCAAATTCCACCTTAGAACAGCTCATATGATGGAGATGATTAATGCATTGGATTCCTCTTTTCGAGAGGTCCAATTTTGATATAAAGATCATCTCATTCTGACAAGCAGAAATGGAATTTTGAATTTATTCTCTCTCATGCACAAATTGTCAAGGTCGGCCTCAGTGAAATGTAGGCTCATGAAACCCAATAGATTTGTCTCCTCACTCTCGACGAAGTTTATAAATAGGAGTGACCTCTCTCCTCATATGAACATCACTCATCTCATCACATATCTCTCTCTCTCTCTCCTCTCTTGTTTGGTTCATACAGCTTGGAGGCAGCTTCTCTCTACTTCGCACATGTGGCAGGATGACGAATTTTTGGGATTGTCTGCTGGCCAAATTTCAGGAAAACAGATCAGCGTTGACCAAAGCCTATTTGACCTCCGTTGACTACAATCTTGAGGGCAGAATTTCGATTTTTGGAGGCCACATTCATTGGCACAGAAATCAACGTGATTGGGACAGTTTGGCCAGGGTTGACTTCAGATTCGACAGCAGAAATTACAGCAGTGTTTTCTCTCTCCTTGACTGGGTTGACTGAACTGTTTTGGGCTGAATTTGACCCTCTTGGAAGGCCGGATTGGCTTGCTGTTGACCGAGCTGCTTGGAGGAAATTTTAGTGCTTCTTTGACCAGTGTTGACTTTCTAGTTAGTGCTGCAGTTGATTGATGTTGACTGCTGATTTGACAGGATTGTTTTGGGCAAGTTAATTTGATATTTGTACTCTCTCCCTCCACTGAACTATTGAATAATAATAAGAAGATTTGATCAAAGGGTTTCCCCACATTGGGGTTTTTCCCTCACATCCGCCATATCTTGTGTCCTCTTGTCTTGGCTTGTCTTCTGCACATGTTTCTATGTTCTATCTGCATTTACTATCAATGTGTTTAAGTTTATGTAATTGCTACTGGATATAATTGGAAATTGTCACTGCGTTGATAAAGAACATTGAAGTAAATTGTGCTAAAGCATATAACATACCATTGTTACCTAAAATTAACATGGTATCAGAGCTCAGGTGAAGACAAAGCCCAAACAGAGGAAAAGCAATCACTAAGGAAAGTTGTTGGACAAGGACTTGAAACTAGTCCCAATGACAATTACATCTTACTTCAAATCCAAGGACAAGCTTAAGAACAAATCTGACTATCAAACATGGAAGATGTCTCTAGATTTGACATTGGAAGAAAATGATGCCATGGACTGTGTCAAAGGAAGAGTAGTGGAGCCTCCTTCAAATGCATCCGCAGCTGCACAAACAAATTACAAGAAAGGTGAAGTTAAACCTACGAAAATTATTGTTGATTCTATCCACAAGCCTTTGGTTGCCTATATTTCTGATTTGGAACCATCTAAGGAGATGTATGACAAGCTGGTTGGGATGTTCAAAGTAAACAATGCAAATCAAGATCTCTTTCTCAAGAACAAGTTGAAAGACATCAAGATGGATAGAGGAGAATCCATCCAATCCTACTTCATGAGGATTACAGTGATCAAGAATGATCTCCTTTCTATTGGACAAGTCAATGGTGACACAGGGAGCTCGCACTTATTGCACTTGGAGGCCTTACAAGAGAATGGGATGTGTTCAACACCACCATCCTCAACAATGACAGGATTCCAGGATTTGATGAATTATTGGCTAGATGCACTCAAGAAGAAATAAGGAAGATGGAAAGAGACAAGCCCTCAAATGGAAACAATCCTACCACCTTCTTTGCTCATACTAAGAGAAAGAACAATGTTGGTCCAAGAAATCAAGGTCAAGGATTCAAACTGGGATTCAAAGAAGGAAGAAAAGGAAGATGCTTCAATTGTAACAGGTTCGGCCACTTTGCTAGAGTGTCCTCACAAGAACAATACTCCAAGAGATTATGACAACCATAACAACAACTTTAAGGGAAATGGCAATCAAAGGAACCACAAGTTCAACAGCAAAGGAAAGAGGAATGCTCACGCTACTCGAAATGGAAATGGTCGTCTTCCCAAGAAGTCGATAAACTCCAGGTATGAAAAAGTTAATGTTGTAAAGTAAAAATAATTTTATCTTATTTTTTCCCTTACCACCGCCTCTCCTCCGAATACATTGGAACACTGGTTGATTGATAGTGGTGCCTCAAGACACTTCACTGGGTACAAAGAGACTCTCTCTAACTTGATTGAAAAGAAGACAAATATGGAGATTACACTTGGGGATAATGCCACTTATCCCATGAAAGGAATTGGGATTGTTACTCTCCACTTAAATCAAGGTGAAACTCTTCATTTACAAGGAGTGCTATATGTACCTGATCTGAAAAAGAACTTGGTCTATATTTCCGCAATGGAAGATAAAGGTTTCAAGGTGACATTCATTGATGGGAAGGCTCGTGTTTGGCAAAGGAACCCAAGAGATGCATTCACTCTTGGATTCAGGGTTAAAGGTCTCTATCAGGTTGGAGGAAGTCCATTGGGAGTGTTGACTGCTCGAGTAGCACCTGACGATTATGTGACGACTCCATGCCCAAGGATGATCCAGAGGACACTTGTACCATCAGATGTCATCAGTCAACAGAGTTTTTTAACTCTCCTTCTATCTTCTCATCATATTTCTTCTTTGTACCCAGATTCCACACCCTACGGGGAATTGTAATAAGTGATGCTAGTATGATGTTTCTTGAATTTGTAACAGGCCTAGGATGTGGGACTCGATCAGCAAACGAGTACACCTTGGAGTGTTTTTTTTATCCGGTGAATTATCCCTTTCTTTTCCCTTCTTTTTCAGAGGGGGATAATTCTCTGGATTTTTTCACTCGTGCACACCCCAAAGCCGAGGTGACGGTTTGAAGATTGAGCCCCTGACACATCTTAGTGTTTAGGGTCGATGTATATTACCATACTAGATCACACGTAAAGTTTCGTGGAATTTGGCTAGGTCTAGGTAGGGTTTTTTAATAGTTAAAAATTTCCCGCAAAACGGGATTTTTTAATTATTTTTTATGTAAAGGCATAAATAAGCGGCCTTAGGAGATGTCTGGGGCGTATGACCAGTCAAAATTCATCCTCAGAGGCCCAGCATTCTCCTAGAGCCTACTTTGGGGGTCAAAAAATGACTCAGAGTCCCTCAAAAGGCGTTTTTTCAGGTGACAGTAGCAAAAATGAAGAAAAATTCAAAAAAATGAATAATTGGAAAAATTTAAAAAATTTTCCAAAGTCAAAATAAGTCAAATTTTGACATGGAATTCAAGCAGAAATTCAAAGGTGACGTGGCAAAGCAAATGTGGGGCCCACCTCAAGTCAAAGTTTCAACAGCCAGTCAAAGTCAAAGAAAAACTCAAAGTCAAAGTCAAAGCAAGTTGAAGTCATGAGGCAATGAAATTTTGATTTATTTATCAGGTTGAAAAATTATTATTTGAGATCAAATATCATAATGTTTAAAAAAAAGAATTAAGTGGGTAGGGACCCACACTCAGCCATATGGAATTACTCACATGCCAAAAGAAATCCGTACGCTGTCCGTACGCAGTCCGTACGGCAGCCCAATCAACGGCAGTCAAATATCAGCGTTCAGTCAAAAGGCAGTTAACAGCAATACGTTGGCATATTGGCAGCAACGTAAGTCAGCCGGTCAACTTAGGCAGCAGGTACGTGGGCATGAGAACAGGAATGTACGTGGGCAATTTAGCATTGTTGACGTGGGCAATGCACAGCAAATCTTCAACGCAGCTGTCCAGCAATCCACGTTGGCAATACCCAGATTAAAGGCAGTCAACGTGGCAATATACTCAGCATTTAACGCTGATCTGAACAGCAAGTTATGTGCAGTCAATCAAGGTATATACGCATAGTTTAAGAGGCAGTCTACAGCATGTTTAATCACAGCCAATGGACAGCAGTTCAAAGGCAGTTATACAGCAGTTTACG